>JAZHGK010006194.1:0-96890 GCA_037855215.1 Waitea zeae | reverse complement strand
ACCACCACCACCACCACTGACTCCCAAGCGCCCATCGTTGGCCCTCTTTCCCAGTGATGCAAGATTGGGCTGGGTCGTCTCAGGCTTCGAGGTCGGTCACATTCGCTAGACTCGCTTTATTAATCCATCACTGATAGACTTCACACAAGCCTTGCCTCGCATCCGAGTTGCAGGGCCTCAAGTGACCTGTGCCATGACGTGATCTCTCGTGTTCGATCAGCGTCGTCGACGCCCGTCGGCTTCCTCCTCAAATCTCGCACCAGGGAAATGAGAGAATGGCGCAACTTGTTCGCACCAATCAGCCGCCTACCGGACGAGTTGCTCATCATCGTATTTGCGTGGGTGGTGTCTCCTCAGGGTGGTGCTCCTACTCTCGCTTCTGTCTGCCGTTCTTGGCGATCTCTGACGCTAGGAATACCAAAACTATGGAGTTTTGTAATAATAGTGCCAGACATGTCTCTTAAGTTTCTCAACTTTTTGTTAGCACGCTCAGCGAATCACCCACTCACAGTTACATACCCTAAACCTCAAAACGATCGCATATCCGAGCTTCCGACAGCGTTGGGTTACGTTTTTACCCCCAGCATTTACTACCGAATCTGTGATCTGTCTGTTTACGCTCCAAGCTCTTACCTTACGCCAGTGCTGCTGAGCATCAGTGGCAGGCCAGCTACCAGACTCGTCAGGCTCAAGATAGAAACCGACCCCAAGACCTTCGAGTCCAGTTTCTTCCGACCAGTGATTTCCCTCTCAGCCCCCGAACTGCGATATTTGACTCTCAAATTCTATTTCTTTAGTCCGTCTTGCCGACTGATCGCCCCTTCTTTGCGCAGCTTGGACGTCGAACTGCATCCAAACGACCCGGCTTCTTCGTGGTCACACAGCGTTTGGAATCAATTGCTGTCTGGATCACCGGTGTTACGGCGTCTCCGCATTTCTGGAATGTTTCGTTCTTGGCCCCCTCCGGTCCAAGATGGGACGGTCCGTCAGCCGAAAAACAAACTGCGCTCCCTCCATGTCTCAGATCGCCATATGTGCAGCGAGGATTTTCACTGGATCTTGCGTCACATTTATGTGGATGAGCTGAATACTCTGTCCCTCGTTTGTGTACACGAAAATTATCCAGGGCCTAAGTTTGACCGCATGATCAGCGCGATTCGCCCGTTTTTGAAGCGGTTTTTTACTCCTGACGTGCAGCGGCGCATGAATCTCAAGTTGGCTACCAGCGATGACGACAAATCCTCGACTCCTCACCAGATTTTGAAGATCGTGGCTGGCTCCCGGTCTCCCGTATTTTACTTTACTTGTAACGCAGACTGGGCGCCGTACATCCGGGCTTTAATTGAAGAAATAAATCCGGATCGACTAGATGTGGATAGCATCGTGGCTCTGACCCAGCCCCCGATTGCTTCAATTGCTCAAATGTGCCCATCAGCGAAACGTATCACAACAAAGTAGTATGGTGACCATGTCGCATAAGACCATGTATCACGATTTATTTATTTTTTGTAAGCAAGTAAAATATTGAAAGCTCCTAGCGAGCTATTTCACCTCACAAAGAATGAGGAAGTTATTCGAGAATATATCAGAGTGATGAAAACCCAGATGAACAGACTTTGCCACCTGCCAGCTCTGTTATTCAAATCATTCAGTCTAGCAGGTTGATTGTATTGAAAACAAATCCTAAAGTATGAGCGAATGTACAAATACTTTATGTGGGCATGTTGATGATTTTTGTTGCACATTGACGAATGGTATAAGTATGTTTATCATATCCTATTCGGATGTGAAGTTCCATCCATCTTGCTGAAGTATGTCCACTGCATCTTGGATCTTTTCTTTGGGCACAAGAATGTAGTCGGTATTCCTTTCACTAAGGTCAATCCTCTGACTCATGGCGGCTTCACTGACGCTTACCAAGTAGAGACTACAAAGACAGGGCACCCCTTTTGGCCTAGTGGCGTAGTCAAAGACGAAACAACTCCTGTGAGGCCTAAGGGTTGAACGAGTCATTTGTTCTGTTAGTAAGAGGCGGCCACATCAATGACCGCAGATACCAAAATCCATGGGTCCGGCGATGCGAATGCATCTCCACTTGGCAGCTTCAGTTGGTATAGTTTCGTCCGCTTCACCAACTATGGAAATCTCATCTTGCGTACGAGTAACCGAGAAAAAAGCACTGCTGCTAAATTTGTTCAAGAGTTCTGGAGTAATTTCCTCGACTTGTGAAACATAAAACAAGCCAGGATATATGATAAGATTGAGGCAAGGATGATCTGATGGAGGCGGCATATCGAGTCGTCACAACGCGACGAGACTTTTTTTTGCCTGTTTGGTGAGCTTGTTGGGTTGATTGTCAGTCAAAAAGATTAAGTAGTTACTTTGGAAGATTGTCGGTAGTCAAAGATCAATTATCAAAGAATAGGGATGATGATTCGTGGGTTGTCAATTGCCAGATAAAGGTTAACACGGTGTCATGTGACCAAGAGGCGCACGCGAAGGGGTGTGATGGTTGGGACACGTTGAGCGCTGACGGGCTATTCGATTCCATAGCCCACCACTCTTGTCCTCATCCTTCCATCCACTTCCCCCCATCGCATGGCTTCGCCCATTGGTGACGGGAGCCCTGCCAAGGCAAGGCGCCGCAGGCATGTCATCCCAGAGGAGCCACCCGTGGTTCAAGACGTCGCCCCGGTTCCGATATTCCACAATCCGGTACGTGGTGGCGGCGATAGACATCGGATACGCGAACTCACCCTCCATACCTCTTCATAGAGAAACCGCAGCCAGATTGAACAAGTCCTCGAATCTGAACCTGTCAACGCCGCCGTATTGGGCCTGCTGACCGTACTTGCATTCGCCCTTCGTTTTTATAAAATCAACAGTCCAGATCAGGTCGTGTGCGTACACCCGCGCGTTTAACGTTGTTATTCTGAAAACTAAGACAACACTGCTAGTTTCGACGAAGTGCATTTCGGCAAGTTTGCCGCGCACTACATCCAACGAGAGTACTACTTTGATGTCCACCCTCCACTCGCCAAGATGCTCTTTGGTCTTGCGGGCTGGTTCGTCGGCTTCAATGGCGAATTCAAGTTTGAAAATATCGGCGACAGTTACACTGAAAATCACGTTCCGTACATTGGCATGCGTTCTACCGCTGCCACCATGGGTGCCTTGACCATTCCGGTTGTGTATGCGATCATGAAGGAAGCCGGCTACTCTACTATCGCAGCAGCCTTTTCCGCGTCTCTCGTCTTGTTCGGTAAGTCACTGTCATCTGGGATGGACTCGTAGATTGCTGAGATATTTTCAGATAATGCTCATGTTGCCCAATCTCGCCTCATTTTGCTGGACGCTGCCCTGATCTTCTTTATGTCCTTGACCATCTACTCCTACATTCGCTTCCGCAAACTTCGCTATTGGTACGTCACACGTAACATTACCCTCATGAGCCAGCTAACATGTCATAATAGGGAGTTCACTCCGACTTGGTGGGGATGGCTCATTGCCACTGGTGTACTCATGGCATGTACCTGGGCGTCGAAAGTGAACGGGATCCTTACCGTCTTCACCATTGGTATCGCGGTTCTCATCGATCTCTGGGGTGTTCTCGACCACCGCAAGCCAGGCCACTCCATGGTACGTGGTACTGGCCAAGATAGTTGTGCCTTCTTTTAATCAAATGGACAGGAATATTTCTGGCAACACTTTGTCGCCCGAGCCTTCGGTTTAATCCTTGTGCCCTTGATTGTTTACCTATCATTTTTCTGGATCCACTTCCGTATCCTTATTTACTCTGGTCCTGGCGACAACTTCATGAGTCCAGGTTTCCAGGAGACGCTTATTGGTAATGACATGCTTATGAATGCCCAAGGTAAAGTTATCTATAAGCTCCAGCATGAAACGGAGCTAATTCGTCTGCTAGATATCCGCTACTACGATATCGTCACCATGAAGCATTTGGGAACCAAAGTGTATCTTCACTCGCATCCAGAAACCTATCCCCTTCGCTATGATGACGGTCGCATCAGTTCTCAAGGTATTTCCTCCACCACTTATCTTGAAGCATTTCACTAAAAAGCCTCAAGGACAGCAGGTTACTGGCTACGGCCACAACGATACCAACAACTGGTGGCAGATCATTCCCACCAAAGCCCTTCCGGAGACGGGCACTGGCCGTATCGTTCGCCACGAAGATGCCATTCAATTGCTCCACCATAACACCCAAACGCTTTTGATAACGCACGATGTTGCATCTCCTCTGATGGCAACAAACCAAGAGTTCACGACAGTCGCTCGTGATGATCACAGTCAATACAACAATACGCTTTTCCAACTCTCCCTTCTCGATGGTGAGACTCAAGCGGGATGGAAAACCAAGTCAGGGCACTTCCGCCTCATTCACGTTCCCACGCGTGTGTCAATGTGGACTCATAAGCAACTCCTCCCCGACTGGGCATTTAAGCAACAAGAGATCAACGGTAACAAAAATTCGAACGAGAAAACCGCTGTGTGGTTTGTCGATGAGATCGTGGGTAACCAGTGTACGTTGGAGGAATGATTCGGTGCTTGTTCATTCTTTCTAATCATCTCACAGTTGGCCTTATCTCTGAGCAACCTCAGAGGCCAAAGCCCCCTCCAAAGGAACCCCGCCGTATCAATTTCTTCTGGAAATTCGCAGAACTCCAAAGCCTCATGCTTCAGCACAATGCTGGCCTCACAGCATCGCATCCCTATGCAAGTGAGCCTCTGAGTTGGCCATTCCTCCTCTCTGGTATCTCTTTCTGGACGCAGGAGGAAGGTCAAAAGCAGATCTACATGGTTGGTAATCTCGTCAGCTGGTGGACCTGCGTCATCGCGCTCGCAATGTATGTTGGTATCCTCGGCGCGGACCTGCTTGCTCGCCGACGCGGCATTGAACCCATCTCAGACGGTGCGTCCCCTGTTTTCTACTTTTTCCTAGCTCTGATTCACATTTTTCTCGCAGAGGTACGCAATCGCTTGTGGAACGCTTCTGGCTTCTTCCTTCTCGTGTGGGCGGTGCACTACTTCCCATTCTTCCTCATGAACCGCCAGCTGTTCTTGCATCATTACTTGCCCTCACACCTTGCCTCTGCGCTGATCGCTGGCGCTGTGCTCTCCTTCGTACTCTCCGAGACGATCAACTACCCCGTTTCACCGAGAGGCCCCGCGATGAGAAGTCGGGCGCAGCCTGCGCAGTTTGCAGATCTTGGCATTAAAGGACCTGCCGTATATGCTGGCTTCATGTTCTTCATGCTTATCATGTATCTTTACATGGCACCACTTACTTACGGTACACCTGGGTCCGTATACTTTCTCAATTTTACATTTTTGAGTATCTCGCTGACAAGAAGTACAGTCTTGATGGCAAACAGGTTAATGCTCGCCGACTCTTATCTTCTTGGACCCTACACTTTGCCGGAAAAGAGACAGACCAGGCATAAAAGGTGGAGGCTGATCTATATACCGCTCTTGTTGCTCTGTGATACATGTTGTTTGTGATCCTATCTAAACCCGCTTTTACAATCTTCACGAACTGAACTAGTGAACTTATACAACTTATCATTGATGCAATAATAAGTTGGCAAAAAGGTTAGAGCAAGTTGGTAAATATCACTCGGGTTTTGCACGGAATCGTTTTGTTTGAAGTGGCTTTCTTTGTCAACCAAATACTGGTACAAATCGAAATTACTATTTAGTACACAAAAGAAGACAGACTCATCCACATAGCAACTCTGTGGACTCGTAGTTATATATGATAGCTACAATATAATTATTTCACTTCATCATCTGACTCAAAGCAGAAAACTGAAAATCTCATGTGTAGTAGTCACAAAAGTCGAAGGAACCAAAAAAAAAAAAAAAACTTAACCCCACATTGTGACTCTACGGAAATCATTTTTAGACCCCGTATTTCCTGGAACGAAAAGAGCACCGATGCGAGTACCTAAATAAAAGGATTAGCTTAAATAAAGATTTATGGGACGAAGAAATATGCTCAAGCGAACCTTCAATATGTTCCTCTTCGGCGCAGGGAGTCACAGAAAGTCCTGCCGCTCTTAGTGCGGTTATGACTTGATCAAATGTACCAAGGTACCAAGCACCTCGTGGCTTTCCTTTAGAGGAAGAGCTCGTGGGCATTGCCATACCAGCGGCGAGGATGGCATCAGAAATGACTGCACGGAGGCGTTTCGCACGATCGCGGCTAGTTGGGCCGTGTGAAGTGGGAAACGAAATAAAGAGCCTATCGGACAATGGGGGAAGCTCGGTATTTTGGACTTTGAAGGATGTAGTAGATATGGCTTGCACGTTTGATTTGTTCATTGGGGTGAACCCAGCCAGATAAGGAACTGCGAGTCAGTCCAAATGAGCTGTTGAAATCAGCCACCCAAAATCATAACGACTCACTGCCATGAGACGTAAACTGAATATCGTTGTAGGGCACTCCAGAGGTGGTGGTCATATTGAAGTGGTGAGGTTCAAATAGGTAGGCGAGCAAAGAAAGAGGCGAGTCTCCAGGACCCAAAGAAGCAGAAATAGAAATTTGTGCGAAGAGAAGAGGGCCGAGCTAAAACTATTCCCATCGAGGGTGCCATTGATATAGGGTCGACCTCGCGGAAGGCACGATGCGCCGCTCGGTGGTGTGTGGTCGACAGAAGAGGTTGTGGCAGTGTAGCAAGAGGGCAGGCTCGCCACGTGTCTTTGAGCGAGGTCTGGTGAGTCGGCACAGATTTAACCAACTGATACATATGATAATTAGTGGGAGTAAGCAATAACCGATATTATCAGATGAGTGGGATCATGAACTTCAGAGCGAGCATAAGTAGACATGCTTTTTACATAAAAAAAGAAGTAGGTAGTATAAACATACTCAAGGGAAGTTGGCCCGCGACTCGGTACGTGTGCAGTGACTCGTCTGCAACCGTGATTTGACTCAGAACTGGTTGTGTGGCTCCGATTTTAAAGCAACTAACGACTGGAGTACTTAGCACTTTTATAACTTACCACCAGCGACACATATTAACACCAACAAATACTGTGCATCTGAATTACAGAAGCATACAGTCACACTCAACACTTGAAGCCTGAAGTCAGCACGAGAAGAAAATCGTTGGCGATACTAGGAGCCGATGTACAACAACACAACCTTCCAAGCTCATGATCAGCCTTATTACTGATCAACGCTGAGCGGTTTTCACAATCTTGCCCGGAAGAGACATCCTCAGTGTTCATGACTTGATCAGTGACGCCCAACTGACCGACCACCACATCATGCATCCACGAACGCTGCCGCCTTATGGCCATCTAAGTACCAGGGAACACAAGCCTACTGGCAGCACCGTAATAGCGCCAAAAACAATGCTTGGCTTGAGGGCGAAAACATCAAGGTACGTACGCTCATTCCAACAAGTTTTTCAGAAGCCTCGTGGATTACTAGTACTAAATGCTATGAAACCTTTTTGCACGACTGCCTTATCCAGGAAGGCCTCCGTGCATTTTCTGAGGTAGAATTCATTTAGACGGCCTCAAACCCGACTTTGGTTGTAAAACTGACGCTCATATTTTGCAGAAACGTAGGACTGGATGGAAGGTACCTGTAAAGCTATGAACTTGTAAATAC
Source organism: Waitea zeae (assembly GCA_037855215.1). Taxonomy (NCBI): domain Eukaryota; kingdom Fungi; phylum Basidiomycota; class Agaricomycetes; order Corticiales; family Corticiaceae; genus Waitea; species Waitea zeae. Next base: position 89,248 of record JAZHGK010006194.1, on the reverse strand, counting down.
TGTAGTTGACGGGAAAGGTAGATCTATCACATATATGATCGAATTGACTGTTCATCAGGAAAAAAGGGTTAGCTATAGCCGCTATGAGGCGCTATGAGGTGCTGCGGTAGGCTATGATAGCCTCTATAGCTAACCTTTTTTTTCCTGATGTTGTAGTCGAGAGCAATGAAGAGTTGTTCAGGTGCATATAAAAAACCCATGGTACTAAAGAGAGGTACATCATTAAACTATATGCTTTTAGCGAAAGCTCCAAGAATAAAGGCCGATGTTGTGACATACAAAGGCGCTGTAACCGAGGTTTATAACCCGATTATGACTTTTTTGATTTATTACACACAATAGTTTACATAAACATGATCGCAGCAAGAGAAACAGGACAAAACATATATAATTTCAAGTAAAATAGGAGAAATTAATACTTGTTAATTTATGTTCTTACATCATCATCAGCTATGCTATAAAAGATAAGTATTAACCAAGCAGCCACCCGGAGGGTGAAGACAACAGGGTAGAAGTATCTCGATCACATACCGTACAAATACACAGAAGTCGACACAAACACGGTCAACATCGGCAGAAACGTGCTTATAGTAGATATGAAAGATTCGATTGAAAGAAACCCAAAAGGCGAGTAACAAAGTTCTATGCCTCGGACGATGCACCATATTAAGTATGTGCGTGGGAAAGATGAGATTAGGCGGAGAGGAGTCCGAGAATAAAGTTCTTATGGAGTCATGGAAGTCAGCTCACCGAGTTTGATCACGTGTCGCGTTCTTGGTTCCTATGGCTCCCCAGATTATTTTTTTTTCGGGGAGTCCATCGGATATGGAGTACGTAGACAATTCATTGTTTACCTGCTCTTAGTGGCAAGCCACGGTGTTTGTGCTTTTTGACGGCCGAATTGCAGCAAACAGTAAAGTGAAGAGGCCTGGGGGCCAATCGTACACTACCAATAAGGGTCCGAATCTTGGGGCTGTCAACAGCCTGTCAGGAAGAACTTGTGGCTTATGAAGATTGGGGGGAAGCGGAGCTGAGTGATCCGTAGCGTCGGCGTTTTAGTTTCGAGCAGAGTTCTGCAAAGCAGTGAAAGCAGAATTTAGAACGCTCCGAGTCCGGGGAGAGCGGTATCGCTAAGTAGAGTCGTGAGTGGCGGTGTATCGATTATGTTGTCGCGTTGAACGGGAGAAAGGTTGCCCATGCAGCCATCGAGCGCTGAGTTTTTATGCACCGTGAGTGTAACGTGGTGAAGGGCAACTTGTCCCCGCCTCATCGATAACCCGGTCAGCGGCGCACGCGCCCAGTTTCTCACCCCGGCCTTTTGCCTGTTCTTTTGTGTGTGCTCGCAAGCAGATATGACTTCGCCCAATGAACAGACACCGGCATTGTTTCACAACTTAAGCCGCCACCAAGCTGCACACCTCTGCTTTCAAGCGCTACTGTTTCGAAGACTCCTTTTATTCAGTCGACGCTATGAACAACCTCTGGGCACTGGTGATTGGCATCGAACGCTATGCTGGTGACGTGGTCGAGCGCGCTACAGGCGCCGAGGTTGACGTTCAGAGAATATACAACTGGCTGCGTGAAATCGGGACCCCCGCCGACAACATTGTCGTTCTCAAGAACGAAGAGGCTACCAGACAAATTATCATCGAAACCTTCCAAGGCCATCTCATTGACAACCCCAACATTCAAGATGGGGACCCATTGTTCATCTATTTCTCCGGTCACGGCAGGTCGCTATCCCCTTTTGCAAAACCCGTTAACGCTGTCTGTGATCGCTGATCAATTTTCACCAGCCGAACCGCCGTTCCTGCCAGTTGGCCGTCGTGGAATGAGTCGGAAATAGAGATGATTATTCCACACGATGCCGTACGTGATTCAGCAACGCCCAGCGCTGACATGGAAGTCACTGGTATTCCTGACCGGACGTTGGGCTCTCTCATACGAAAAGCAGCGCGGAGGCACGGCAGAAATATCACCGTAGTACTCGACTGCTGTGCCAGTGGACACGGCACTCGCGGCGCGCCACGGAAGCCGAATGTGAGAACCAAACCACTATGTCATCATTTTATCCCTTGAAACTGACGGCCATCACCAGGCTCGAACTTGTGATGCCAGCCGCGTGGGGCGACTCACAGACGATACAGATCGCCACATATGGCAGGATGATGCCCCTCTACGACCCCGCGTTTCTTTCCTGCGCGGAGCATTCGTAGACCGCCAGGACGACAGCCATGTTCTCCTTGCAGCGTGCGGGAGGAAGGAAGAGTCGAATGGAACACCTCTTGGCGGCTGGTTTACCACTGCTCTTCTTGAAGCGTTTCGAGACCCTGACCTTCATCCTCGGTCATATTCGGAAATCATCAAACATGTTCGGAGAACGTTTGATGGCTGGTACAAAGACTTCCAAGGATTGCCCGAAAAAGAACGCCCCGAGCCTCAGACTCCTCAGTGCGAAGGCACAAACCGTGATCGTGTCATCTTCCAAAATATGATCGCGGACTCGCTTGACTTCGCTGTCCAGCCTACCGACGGTCCTCGAGAACGCTGTACTATCGAAGCTGGTGCCGTACGGGGAGTTTGTCCAGGCACCATTTTCGAGCTTCGGCAGTACGCCAGCAATAGCTACACACCCATCGCTTCTGCAGTCGCGGTTACAGTTCATCCAGGCCATTCCATTGCTATCCTTCCGTCTTGGATGACGATTCCTCAGGGTGTTCGCGCATACATTTCCAATTTCTTTAGCCCTCTAAAGTTTGCTGTCGTCAATCAATCTCCCCATTTGCAAGAAAGCAATACAACAATGGACCGTCTAAACCGGCGCATTGCTCGTATGTCTACTCAAGCAGCAATGCTATGCTCACAGGTTCCGTCTCCTCGAGATGCTGATATCGTGTTTGTTGTGAATGAGAATGAGGTGATATTCGACCGAAGGGATACGCGCATGAGCTATCTAGCAACGACACCTCCGAGAGTTCTCTCGTACAACATTGACTACATATTTCCGGACGTTATTGCCTATATCTCGCGTTTCAACTGTAAGTTTTATCATACTTGCACGCTACTACCGCATGCTTACAGCATTACAGTCTACCTTCATCAAGACAACCCATTACATCCACTCATAAACGAGGTTGAGGTTCGCCTTCACCGACTAGGAAAGCCTACAACACAGGACACTGCCAACTCGCTACCGAAAGACTTTGAGGAGGATGAATTCATGATCCCAGTGGAAGAGATCCCGTTCATTGAGCAGGAAGCTATTGTACAACATCAGGAGGACGTTTCCTACGGCCTCGTGCTCCACAACTACACCAAGCGCCCCCTCTTTCCTTATGTCCTCTTCTTCGACCCCGCCTCATACGAGATTGTCAACTTTTATTCACCTCTCAATCCGGATGAGCCCCCCTTGCAACCTGGCGGTCAACTGCAGCTCGGCTCAAGCTCGGAGTCTTTGGCTGCTATGTCGTTCGTCGTGAATGAAGACCAAGTTAAAGACACCGGGTTTCTCAAGGTGTGTGATTGCATCACTGACAATGTGGAGTAGCATTAGCTTACTCTATCTAGGTGTACCTATCTACTGATCCTGTAAAGGTAAACTTCATGGAGCAGGGACCTATTCTCAACCCACAAAGCACTCGAGGCGCTTCAGAAGTTGAGACGGCTCAGGACCCAAAGCCGCTACCCGGCCTATGGGACGTGATCACCCGGAAGATAACAGTGGTTTTGCCAGAATGATTCTTCTGTACTTGAAATTCGTGTTAAAAAAAAGGACAAAACGTGTTTTCTGTATGTAGTAGTATGTACTCATTTCGACTCTCGCTGTAGGGATATGACAAGGCAAATGAAACGAGTAATCAGACGATGAGATACCCTACTGAGGCCATGGGGCCGGGTCAGCCGCGTTTTGCAACCATTAATTCTCAGGGTCACGACCTCGTGACGGTCGCGTCTGAGCTTCCGTTGACTTCACCCACCAGCTACTTACGACCTCGCCACCGACCCGCCGCTCGTCGGCTTCCACTTTTGTAAATGGCCACCCTCGGCATCGGCGCCAACCATGACTCTGAAGAGGTTGCCACACTCAAACGCAAGCTTGCTCAAAAGGGTCAGCTGAAACGTCGTAAATGATACTTGGTCAGCCTACTGACACTCTGGTGACAGACAACGAGTGTGGGACACTGCACACCCAACTACTGAAGAAGGACGCTGAAAACGACGAATTAAGGAAAAACCTTGCAGGGATTACACATAAGGTGCGTCGCACAGACTGTGCGAACCGAATGAATCCTCAAGCCAGTCAAAGGCTCGCCTTGAAGCGGACCGTGTTCACCAACTCGACGCCGAACTCAAATCAGCCAGCGAGGACCTCAAAAGCGAACGTATACAGCGTCAAAATGTAGAACTCGCCCTCAATGCGGCTAACAGCAAAATCAAAGAGCACGAACTCGATCACCGACAGCTTCAGTCTGCCCTCGACCGTCTCTCGTCCGATGCCAGTGAATCCACTACTGCGTACCAGTCAGAAAAACGGGAGAACGCCAAGTTGCTTGCTCGCATACAGGAGCTCGAAGCCAACATGCTGCATGTATCTCAGACTCCTGCTCCTCGTCGTCGGCGCTCTTCCTCCATGCCTGGGGCTCGCGTCGTATCTCTTGAACGCCAGCTTGCAGACCTGAGGGAGGCATCCCAGAAATGCGAGTCAGATCTTTCCGTTGCGAATACTGAGCTCCGGCGCGTGCAAGAGCTCCTCAACCAGGTGGAGAATGAGAAAATTGCCCTCGAGCGTCATACAGAACGACAGTTGAAAGAGAAGGACGCCCTGTTGGAGGACCAGGCGGATGAGTTGGAATTCTTGAGGGCGCGATCGAACGACAACGGGGCCCGCGCCCGCGAAGAGGAGCTACTTCGAAGAGTGGAAATGGAGGAGTCGAATGCTGAATCACTTCGGTTATTGCTAAAGGAGCAGGACCGCGAGCTCAAGAAAATGCACACTGCTCAGCAGCATATCCGTGACCTCGAGAAGAAGCTAGGTGCTGAAGCGCGAAAGGTTGCAGAAGTGGAGGCGCGCCGAACCCAGTTGGCGAAAGAGAAAGACGATGTACTCGACGAGCTTCAGGCAGAGCGAGTACGCTTAGCCGATGCGCAGTCCGCTATGGATAGGATCTCCTCACAGAAGAAGTGAGTAGTATGGTTAATCCCTGTTCTACTATCGCTTACAGTCCAAACAGTGCTCTTCAACTAGAGGTCGAACAGCTTCTCTCCAAATCTCAGGCGAACAAGACACCTTTCTCTGTTCGTCAAGCATCTTCTGATGACCAGCCAATACCGGTTGATGATGTTCAACGTCTTCTGATTGCCGTCGAGCGCCTCCGCGCTGAACGTGACGAGCTAAGGCGATCCCTCGATTTTGTCGTGGCAGAGTCGCGCTTCAACCAGGAAGAACTTGCGAAACAGCATCGTGCCGCCTCAGAAATTCGTGACCAGCGCGACCAGCTCGGCGCAAGTCTGCGTCAGGCTCAACTCACCTACCAAAGCTCATCCGCGCAAGGCGCTTTACGAACCAAACGAGCTATATTAGCGGTCAACGCGTTCGCCGTTCTCCTATCGCGTTCTCAAGAGCAGCTCGATGCTGCCCACGCCTCTATCGCGAACCAAGGGCTCAACCTCGATCAGCAGCTTGCGCGCCTTCGAAACTCCGAAGCCGAACGGGATAGTCTCCGTGCACAGGTTGAGCAGCTCCAGTCTGAGCTTGCCAACTCCGAACCAGACCTCGAACTCCAACATGCGCTCACTGAGGCTGAATCGCGGCTCGACGACGCGTTGCAGAACTTGGAGGCCACCGAACGCCAGCGTGTTGAGCTCAACTTGGAGGTATATAACCTCAATAGCATGCTGAAGGAGAGCCAGAATGCCCTGGATGGCGCTGAGGCACAACTGGCCGACCTACGGAAGACGCTTGGAGACGTTGAATCAGAGCGTGGTTCACTCGGTCTACAGGTCGCAAACCTCGAGAATGACCTTGAGACGACCAAACAAGAACTTGGCGAGGCAGAGGCTCGCTACAGCACACTTCAGGCTCAGCAGCTCGCTACGATGTCTACAAGTCAAGTTTCAAAAGCGCTTCGGGATCAGCTTCGTGAGCTTGAAGAGCGCGTACTGCGACGCACAGAGCAGATCGGCCAGCTACAACACGATAACAAGCGCTTGGATACCAACCTTCGCCTCCAAGAAGATCGTGTCGGGGAATTGACTGCCGAAATCGAAACCCTCACGATCGAGCGTGATGCGATGGTGGATGACTGCGCTGCAGCTCGGGAGGCGAGAGATGAGGCTTTGCGCCGAGTGGAGACCTTGGAGATGGACGTCGAACAGTGGGAGCTCAAGGCTACTTGTGCCGAAGAGAATTATACGAACCAGGTTGCCAGTATGACCACCGCCCATGCTGCCAACACTGGTGAGTTGCGTGAGAACCTTGGTCGTCTTGAGGAACAGCTGGCAGAAAAGGCCGAAGCTCTAGCTTCAACTGTAGAATTATCTACTTCCCTTCGCCTGGAGAACGAGCAGCTCTCTACAAAACTCGCAGAAGTCCAGGCCGACTACTCTCGTTCCTCCCAACTTTTGGCCGAGAATGACGCTACTTTGCAATCCCTTCGCGAGGCTGCTGAATCAGACGCACACACACATCGCCAGCTTGTATCAGCGATTGCTGTTGCTCAGCTCCAGCAACGCACTCAAGCGCGAAGCCTTATTGGTCTCAATCATGCTCGTTCTTCTCTCATTGCCAAGCTCGAGGCCGTTCGACAACAACAACAACAGCAGGAAAGCCAACTGACTAGCGTGCGCGAAGAATTGGGCGCGTCAACGTCCCTCAACGCTAATAGTTCTGCTGTAGTCGACTCTTTGCGTACTAGGCTCGAGGAGCAAGAGGCGCGTTACCATAATCTGGAGCAGATGCATGTCGCCTCTGAGGCCTCCCATATGGACGCCGTCAAGGCTCTTGCCTCGGACAAAGATGGTCTTCAGCTTCAGGTCGAGGAAGCACATGTCCGGGCTCAGGCTCTTGAACGCCAACTTGTCACCCTCCAGGAAGAAAGCAGTGCCCAGATAGCTCATCTACAAAATCGCGTGGATTCAGTCGAAACTGAGCTTCAGACCATCACGGAGAAGAAGTCGGAGCTTGAGGCTCGCTTCGCTAACGCGTCTTCAGCTTGGGAGGATACTCGAAACGAGCTTGAGGCCCAGATCATACTGCTCAAGGAGCAAGCTGAGGCTGCAACCTCCGAAATTGATGGTGTTCGCAATCAGCATACAGAGGCATTACACCTTCTCGAAGAGAAGCTTTCAGCACAGAACGAGGCGTTATCCAAGGCTCGATTAGAACAAGACGAACTAGAAGCTCGATACCAGCAGGAAGTCGATGCGCTCAAAGCAACTGAAACTACCCTCAATGAGAAGGTTTCTGAGCTGTTAACACAAATCCAGGAGCATGCGAAGACAGAACAGGATCTTACCTCTATTCGTGAAGTACATGCAGCTGAACTCGAAGATATGCAGCGTCGCTTAAAGGCAGCTAGTTCCGAGTTAGAATCTCTTCACGAACAAGCTCAGTTATACGACAAAGAGCGCGTCTCCACCCAGACGCTTTCACATGAGGTTCAAGCATTAGAAGAACGCCGCAGAGCAGCCGAAGTGGCGCAAGCCGAACTCCAAAGCCAACTGGCGATTGTTGAGAAGCGTCTTGCAGAATCCACCTCCGTCATCCACTCGTTGCAGCAGGACAAATCCGGTCTGCAGCAAAACATTGCAGAGCTTCAATCTACTCTACATCGACTAGAGGAAACGCGACAATTGTTGGAAACCCGATCTGATGAAACGTGTGTGACTCCTCTCTACTTCTAGAGAACACACCTAATTTCTTTTTTAGGGCGCGAACAATTCAAGGACTAGAAACTGATCTTGAAAAAACTCGAGCTTTGCTTGCAGATTCCCAGCAACAAACTCGGGTTGCTGAGGCAACGCTGCAACAAATGGCGGACGACCATGAGCAATCGCTGACGTCTCTCCGGGCCGAACTCAATGCTTCGAAAGCTCATACCAACGATACCGCGCCACAAACGGTGCAACCTAATGATTATGACGATTTAGTTAAGCGGCTGCGCTCTGTCATGGTCGAACTGGAAGAGAATGATGACCGGTTCATTGCGTACGTCTGTTTTGCACCCACATATTCAGCATACCTCACCCTCCTTTCTTAGACTGAACAAAGAGAAGAAAGCATATCAAGCCAAGATCAATTCACTCAGTCGCAAGGTTGAGAAGCTACAGGCAAAGCTCGAAGCTGCCACGACTGCTACTCCCAAGCCGCCTTCGACGGTCATAGCCTCGGCGGTAGTAGCCACTCCCCACGTTACTTCTTCGTCCTCTTCGGCGACGCTCGTGTCCTCTTCTTCTCATAGTATCACGGATCTTGCTTCAAAACCTAGTCCTGACTCACCCAAATCGCGCTCGTTAATTACGCGATCAAAGTCACCGGAGATCTCTATGGAGACCGCCAGCACCATCGGCAAGAAGCGAAGAGTCCCTGAGGATTTCGAGGACTGTAACAGCGTTCCGCCACAAGCTTTTACTGCAGACAGTAAACCAAGCCAATCCGAAGCTGCTGGGACGCCTCGCGCGAGACATATTGGCCCACGTTCGGGCTTTACTCCAGTTCGCACTCATGTTCCTAGTCTCGCTGTAGGTCAACCCTCACCGCTGCGCAGAGCAGCACCAGCAGGCACGATTTCGGACGTTACCAACAGCCCGCGCGGAACCAGACCTCCGCCGTCAAAGCGAGGCTGGCTAAACAAAGTTCGACCAAGAGGTGAACATCTACCATCGACGAAGACAGGTCCAACAGGGACCTAATGACTTCGTTATGCTTTCTTTTCTTCTCTCCTTTCACCTCATTTAATTTATAGCATTACTCATTACATATGTACCGCTATTACTCGCACAATTTTCATGTGAAAGTGTATCTATGCAAAACTGACGTCATTGCGTTGTTGAACATGAAACATCCGTCGGCGCTTATTGGAGTGATGCTTGCCCTCTGTCACTATGTACTCTTTCCGACATTCCACTCGAGATCTATCTACTGAGCTAGCTGATATCCGTGAATGGAGTCAAGCGGATCTACGGAGTTTCGAATACCCTCTTCAAATCACTGCATTTGCCTATGATCCAGTTGCAAGTTTGTTGGCTGTAGGAAAGTCTAACTCCAGTTCCTCATTGTAATGCATCACTTATAGCATGTTGCGCACTAGGTACATCCTCTGGTACAATCAAGATCCTAGGCGGACCTGCAGTAGAGGTGAATATTCAGAACGGTGCACCGATTAGATTACTGCAATTCTCTTGCGCTACCTTCCACCTTGTTGGCGTCGGTATGTTAAATCTTAAATGTAAATATTCAATTCACATAATTCCTTGTAGATGAACAGAATCGGCTCCGCGTCTGGAACTTAGCTAAAGAACCGTTAGCTCGACCGGCAGCGTCTACGAGCCGCAAGCAAACTATCAAGTATGTTCTACAGTGAAGCAGATGGAATGCCAAGCTGATCTTCCGAACCAGCGCTATTCATATACCTCCTTCGCTGAATCATGTCTGTAGTGCTCTTTTTTCGTTTCAAAGTCATTTATGATGAACTGTTTTAGGTCATTGTTGCTCTCGAATCAGGAGAAATACACGGTTATGACCTCCTCACTCTTGATTGGTCACCCATAATCGCTCCAAACCTTTGGAAAATGCATGAAGAACTGGCCCTAACACGTGATTTTATGGCCGAGGCACGAGCACAAAGGTACTTGCACTGGTTGAATGAGATTACGTCAACGTTAAACGATAAAAGTTATGAAGCGTTGGATGTTGTTATGCATCCCAGGGATCTTAGTTTGCTATTTATCGCATATGACGGTAACCCAAAAACAAGTTTATGTCCATTATGTCAAATACTAACTTCTATCAGGTGGGGTTGTGCTACATGATATCGTACGTGCATAAAAAAGGCGACGTTTAGGAGCAAGGGTTCACTTTGCAACAGAAAGAACGCGGTGAGCCACGTGCATATGAACTCGTTCTTTCACCTGGAGCTCCTGGAGGAAGTGGTTATGATAACCCAGTACGTAAAACTTATATATATGCATATATGAGATGACTGTCAGTTCACTCTGAGCCTGTAGGACATTCTTACTTATCGTAGGCCCTCAGTCACAGCCATCACGGTCCACCCTGTAAGCTTGAATGCATTTTTGTTAGTTCTGACATTCCGGCTAAAAGATTAAATTAAGAGTGGACACATATTTGCTGTTGGGCACATTGACGGGACTATCTCTTTCTGGTGTGTGGATCGGCCTTGAAATTTCAAAGGAATGGGCTTTGACCTACTTTCAGGGCTGTAGAAGACGAGGACAAACCCCTTCTTTGCATGACTTTGGACGATTTAGACGTCAATGTTGTCGATGGGACTAAGTTAGGCTCAAACGTGGTCAGCGGGACTAACCCTGTTCGTGAACCCATCTTCAAGCTGGCCTGGAGTGGGATGTCTAATAGTTCTGACCCCCGTGGTGGAGACACAATTCTGGTTGTTCTAGGTGGAGCAATCGATGATGCTACAGGCGTTCATGCTATGTTGTTGCCTGCTCTAAATCCTGCTGAGGCTCAAGGTCCAAATCATTCAGGCTCTAATCTACATCCGGCATATCGCGAAGCAATGCGCAAATCCACCATTTCGAAGAAAACCTACTTCTATGCTACCTATAGCCCAGTCCAAGACCTGTTGCTGATGGCGAAAGACTCTCCTCACTTTTGTGGCGCCTTTGACGCCTCCACACTTGTCCTCACGACCGAGGGACCAGGAGGTACCCGATCCATCGAAGCCAGGCACTTCCCTCCACCAGAATTCTCTATTAATTCCGATGAAGTTGATTCGAATAATACAACAGACTCATCAAGACAAGCAGGTCTCGAAGCTGAGCTGGCTGCTACACTTGCCGATATGAGGATTGGGGACGAACCACCACCATACTCTATGCCAACAAGCCTGTGGTGCGGTCGATATGGGCTTGTTTTACCTGCGCTCATCAAGCTAGAGAGAGATGCTTACTTCAAGCTAACGTCATCCGGAGAATCAGCTATCGCCCACATCAATCTTGTTGGTGGTGCTGCTTGGTCCCAGGCTCTCAAAGATACACATCTTATTAAAGTCAGTACACAAACTATTCATCAGAGTAATCTTATTAAATTTCATACCTCCGTCAAGTTCCAACCTCATCGCATTATTATGTCGCGTCACTCCGATCTTACTATCAGGTTTCAAGACTTGGATGCTCGTCTGCTACTGGGGCCAAAGGAAGGACCACTCCAAAATCCGTTTCCATCGCCTCTTCATCACTTGAATATTGACGTTGCTAGTCTTTTGGCAGAACCTGCGATAGCGACGCACGTACCTCCGTCCCTTCTGATGGATGCACGTATAAGATTTGTTGAGCTAGCGCGAGAGTCTCTTGATTGTGCTGTCGCACTTGAAACAGGGCAAATAATCGTCTATAAGCTCCCTTCACTATTGGATCAAGATCAAGCGAGCTCCCTTGAGGAAGCCAATCCCGAGCTGCTGAACTTGAAGAATTCTGTTCTATCCGAGACCGGGAACTTCCGTCCGACGTTGCTTTTGTCTGCATTATGTGGTTCTGTCTCAGCTCTTGCAATCTCTGATTTGGGTGACTATTCTTTTCACAAATAAAAGTTAGATTTGGCTACTCATAATCGTCGCTCAGGCCTTGTTGCTGTGGCCTATGAAGATACTTCGCTCTACATTATTGACTCTAAGGGACCTTCTTTAATCTTCAAAGATATTTCCTCAGAGCGAAAAGAGCATCGGACCATCTTTCACAAAAGTACTGAAGCAGATTCATTTAGATCGCTCTCTTGGACTATTTGTGGCATTAAGAAAGGTAAATAACTATTTATATAAATGCTAGACTCTCGCATTTATTTTTGTAATTGAATCAGATAGCTTTCCGCGCATTCGCCTTCTAGCAATTCAAAAATCAGGAAACGCATGCATTTATACGATTGAACACAACAATTCGACTGGCCACTATAAATTCGTCGACACATCTGCTGCAGAAGGCCAGCCTCTTCCACTAACGGATCCTGACTCATCTTTTGTTATAAGTGCGGACACGGGGCTCCGCTGTAGAGCGGATGGCCATAGTCTCCATACAGCTCTTGACAGTGATACATCGCTTACTTCTACTCAAAAGCATAGCGTCTGGATTACTGCCGGTGTTAGAGGTGCTCGTGCCATTTTAGATGTCAATGGCGATCGAGTGGGTAAAACAGAATGGCCGAACAAAGCTGGTACTGTTTTACAAGTTCGACTAATTGAGAGAACTGGTTAGCAAAGCTCTTCTTTGTTGATATGTCATACTGACTCTGTCATAGATTCGTGCTCACTTGTGGCATTCACCGATAGTTGTCAGGCCCTCGTCTATTCCCTTCCGGAGCTCAATTTTCTCCATAAGATTGATCTTCCATACACCCATAAATCGGCCCCTCTGATCACAGCCGACACTACGGGCGACTACCTGCTTTCAACCGTCCATCCAGGCACGCAGATTGTATCACATAGCGTTTATGGCACACTCTTCGCACAACGTCGTTCCTACGTTGTTCCTCCGCGCCTTGAACTTGGTTTCGGCCGTGGAGAAGTACCACCTCAGCCACAGCCAGTACCTATTGGGCCTGTTTCCTTATTTGGATCGCTGATGGGATACGTCGGAGCCGCTGGATCCGTGAGCAAGGAGCAGGCAGATGTTTTGCGTGAGGTTTCATGATCAAGTATCATACCCTTCAATAGCTAATTTCTTTCAAGTTTTTGGGAGGCCACGACCAATATTGCAGACACCCTCTATTGAAAATCCTAGGCAAAGCAGGCAGTCAGATGCTGGTTCAGCCACAACTGCAAGCTCTGGCTACAACATGCCTGACGTTGGGTCTGTGGGGGCACAGATAGGGCAAAGTGCCAGTACATGGGGTACAAACATTGGACAGGGTGCAACTGCCGTGTTTGGGAAATTGAACGACGCTTTAGCAGAAAGAGGGTCTGTAGCGCCATTTTAGCTCACCACGCATGGAACCTGTTGCTAATATGTCAAAAGGGAAATGCTCGATAGTTTGCAGCAATCGATGCGCTCTCTTGAACAAGGTACCCAAAATGCCATGAACCAGGTATGATATTTCTGCTCTTATAAAACCCAAGTACCTGCACGTACTGATTGTTATTTAATATTTGAGGCAAAACTTGCAGCTGCAAAGCAAACAGCGAAGGGCTGGTTTTCGGGATTCTGATTGTTTTGGTTCATAATATTCTACTTTCCACATGACCCATCACCTGGCACAAATGCCGTCTAATGTATTTGAAAAGTATATGCGTGCAATATGTAGTCTTTCCTATGACACACTGATTTCCTGATAAGTGATAATATGTTGTGGACCTACCCATGAAATCTAAATTGATTAGACCGGTCAAGTCAAATATGTGATAAGTTTTGTACGCGTTCAATACTTGACTGGGTTTGGATTCGTGCTTCAATGGCTCGTATCAGTGTGGCTAAAGCAATTTTTTCTAAAAGAAAAACTGCATTTACTAGTCTCTATATGCTCGAAGCAAAGACGCGACCTTACTTTCTTTCACTTATGTGACTAAAGTACTTCTCGCACCCCTGCCAAGTGAGCTACTGGGTACACCCGGCTGTGAACTCAAGTCTCACCACAATATTTATAATCCAACCTTTATCCTGTTCACCCGACCTTGCTCAATCACTCGATTATTAGTCTTAGCTCAATTGAGTTTCAAAGCAATGACCGTTTCTACTATCGTAATTCTTGGATCAGGTGTAATTGGTCTCACAATCGCCCATCTAGTGGCAAACGATCACCGTGCTCAAAATAGCAAAATTATCATTGTGGCTCGCGAAGGTCCTGAAGATTTACACTCACAAGCATTCGCAAGCCCTTGGGCTGTGAGTACATCATTTTGACACAGATAGAATATTACCTTGATTTCAGCATCAATCTAAATCAAAAGGGAGCGAATTGGTCCCCCATTGGTGGATACGATGCGAGGACCTACAAATGGGAAAGTACAACGTTGTGAGCCGTCCGAGCAATCAGCGACCATTTACACTTCTTTTGAGCTCAAACGGTTTTAGCAATAAGCTGTGGAATATGGCTGACAAAGGCCTTTCCATTGTACGTATATATGGAATCTAAGTAGGAGGTAGTCTCGTAAATGGCTTCTCACTAGGTTACACCCGCAAAAATTTACTATGATTCTGCCGAAGGTCTCGACGAACTGTGGTACAAGGACCTAGTAAAGAATGTCAGTAATAAACAACAGGTTTTCTCATTTTCACTCATGATCGATACTCACCTTTGTTTTAGTTTCGTGTACTTCCACAAAGGGACGACCTTCCGCTTGGTGCTCGTAGCGTTGTTGCATTCGATACCGTTGCAGTAAATCCCGCTACGTATCTTCCCTGGTTAAAAGCAACACTCACTTCCAAGAACGTTCAATTTATTCGCCGGTGTATTTTATCACTCGACGAACTCGCCGAATACACCACCGGTGATGGCATTATTGTAAACGCTTCCAGTCTAGGCAAGTTATACAATATATCAAGCATTAGTTCGCACAATTGATTATAGCCAAAGGATCACGTTCGATTCTTGGCGTCGAAGATACAGCCCTCTATCCAATTCGGGGACAGGCCATAGCTATAAGAGCACCTGGAATTACAGAATGTTCGGCTGCTTTCAGGACAACGGATTCATCTAACGGTGGGATCACATATATCATCCCACGGACATTGGATGGCAGCGTACTTCTGGGAGGGACGTATCAAGAAGGCGTTTGGGATACATCGCTCGATGCATCGACAGCGTCGGAAATCTTGGAGCGCTGCGCAGAGATAGTCCCTGCCATTAAGGACCCCAAGCAGGTGCAGATTTTAGGGCACAGCGTTGGTCTTCGTCCTGGAAGGAAGGGCGGTCCTCGGGTGGAAACAGAATGGGTTGATCTTCCTCTTAGTAAAAGTACGTTTGTCGGAGGTGCACCTCATGAGAGAGCCAATAATAAGAGAAAAGTGAAAGTTGTTCATGCATATGGTTTTGGGTACGTAAGTTTCCTTTGGAATAGTCCAATCGCTGATTGCATGGTAGAGGAGTTGGGTACCAAAATTCATGGGGTGCAGCAGAAGAAGCTGTAGGGCTTATATTTGACGATTAAAGATGCTCTACAAAACCCAACCTTTGTAAAATAAAAGCAAGTCAATCGGATGCTCGTTATGAAATGGAGACGGAAAGGGTTTCGTCATCTTCCGCACTGCCCAACACTTCGTAAGAATCACCTGTCCCCGCGGGTACGACTGCCTCACCCATGGCTTCCTTCAACGCTGCTTTAGCAACGAAGCCAGAGCAATGCATTGGAAGAACAAAGGAAGGGGGTGGACGAAGAGTATGGGTTAAGAAATCTACAGTCTGTGGGATGCGCTCTGCAAATCCTGGCCCCGCCACTATGGGAATTGTAAGTTTAGCAAATGAACGGACCAGGTATTATATACTCTAGACTTACAGTGAAGACCACCAACAAGCATATAAATTGGCCTTCCAAGTTCACGAACTGTATCTTTGACGACGTTGATTGCACCAGCATGGGAACACCTGTATATATGGCAACGATGAGTTAGATTCCTTCATTGTATGTCCATTCTTGGCACTTACGCGGTAAAAACAACGAGACCTAGATACCGGTTCAATCCAACTATAACTTATAAAGGATGGAATTGATCTCACCTTTCCCTCGAACATCAATGGCCACATAGCGTTCGTCCATGAGGTGCTATAAAGGGTTCATTGAGCTGCGACAAGATAATTGGCCATAGAGTAGCCTACCTGTTCATCTCTCCACTCTGCCCGCCCGTTCTCATCAACCCACCTCTTCGCTCCGATAAACCCGGCTGACTCAAAGTCCGTAACACGAGGAATCTCTCCGCTGACATAAACGGTTCCGCCTGCAACTGTGTGTGCCTCGGAGTGGAGGTCGATAGTCGCGCCGGCCTTCTCTAAGTCCGCAAAAGTTGGATCGGCCGGCATGCGAGCGACCATTGGCCCCTTTGGCGTTGGGAGACCCAAGGCACGTGCAATGGGGCGATCTGGATGGAGATCAGCGACTACCGGGGACGCTGACGAAGCTTCTTTGCGGCGGTGATCCAAGAAGGCGAGGATGCCACCTGATAGTGCAGTTGAGGAAATCAATGTTAGGGGGAAAAATGAGGAAACTTCTGACCAGTATGATCCGCATGCCAGTGTGATAAAACTAATGTTTCTATAGGTGCTGTCGAAACCTTAAGTGCAGAGAGATTTCTGATGATAGACTGTGAGTCTGGACCCGCATCCAACAATGTCTGGTATGTCTGGTCTCCGACTTGTGTTTCAATCAAAACCGAGAGGCCATGGGCTCCTGTACTTCGAATGAGAAGACTTTATCTCGTTTTGTTGTATGAATAACACATACCACAGCAGTAATTCTGAGAAGGTTTTGTGAGGAAACGGCACTCTCTGTCATAGGCTCAAGCCGTACCTCAAGATCGAGCACTGGTGCGCCAGTTACGGAGTCAACTGGCGGGCTGTGAGCAAGATGATGAGGAACTTCGTGCTTGAAACCCGGCGGAAGTTTGGTCATCCTGGAATGTCCCTCGTCACCAAGTCACAGCTTCTCGTAACTTTTTTTTTAAAAAAATACCATTCAACAGAATTATCCACTAGGACAATGAATCGAAGGCGGTCAACTCGTGAAAGGTTGCTTGAGCTCATAGTCAGGAACACTGAGGGTGTCGAATAGTAAATGGCCACGAACCCTATAGAGGTCTCCTTATTAGGTGTCATGAACCGTCGACTCGGAGTGCTGACATACCGGTACAGTTCGGTCATGATCAAGCACAACAAGATGTCGCCTTGTTCGCGACACCAAGCTTTTGCTGCCCCAGCCGGCTTTCAACGGGAACATGCGCATCGCACAACTCCCGAGTATGAACAAGTAGTTGAATTTCGGAACACTCCAAGCCGAGACAGAAATCTACAATCCCGCATGTATTGAAGGGAGACCAAAGCTTCTTTGCCTAGGCAGACGGCGGACAGTAGCATTCGGGACAAGACAATTGTTGACGGACTATGGAAGCTGAGTGCTGAGAGAGTAGCGGAGGGACATGTCTGAAGCGCGTCATCGAGCGAGACCGTCGATCGTTTCTGGATGTTGAATTTGCATTAATTACCACACGGCACCAACTCCCGGGGTCCTGTTCTCGGAGGAGTGACCAAACATCCGAGCGCAACTCTAAACACAACGCGTTGCGTAATGTAACATCCACTACTGTTGGACGGGTGCTATAGAGGCTGGGATAAAGTTTGTGCTTTGAAAAAATAATCGCAACTAGAATTACGAGGAAGACGTATACCCTTCACAATACGTATGCACTAAGCATATCTACTTCAGTGTGGACGTAACGTGGCCGTGGACTGAAAACATGCATTCGAAATGACCCGACGGCTTAACTGCTGCTTGCCAACAGGCTCGACCTTTTGGACGGGCAGGACGTTGTTCCGGCCCCCATTGTCTTTGCACCTATGGCTGAAACAGTTGACGCCATCTTGTGTACATTCCTACCTGCTGTGCTCCTAGGCGCCATTCTCGTTTACGATGTCTCATCATATACACGCTGGTCGCGGTCGCTCTCTCGTCTTGTACGGTGGCTGCTCGCGCCCTTGACTAACTTTCTTACAACCGATGACTTTGATGAGGATGACCTGGTGCTCGTAGAGCCTCCAAGATGGATTGGACAATTGCTAGTCTGCACGTCCTGGCTTCAAGCATCGCTATGGCTTACGCGCTTGGCAATGGGTTCATTTTCTCGCAGGGCCGCCTCGTACAGTGCAGCAGGAGTAGGTGTTGGATCCTGGGTGAGTGACGTGCCTAAGTGAGCTTATATAGAGCTTACTTATTCAACTCCTTTTATAGCTATACACGACAGTAAGACTACTGTTTAAACCACCACATACGCCGCCCTACTCCCTCATTGCCCTTGCCACTGCCTACATTGTCGCAGCGCTTTATGGAGTTTTTACTATACCATGGGACCATTCCTATATCAGTGCAAACGTCGTGAATCTTATCGGACTCTTGCTGTCATTTTCCTTTGTATATGTCGCGGGATTTCTACCTCTGGAGGCTATTTTACCAGCACGAACCGTTGCTGGTGTTGGAAAAGTAAGCATAAATCCTGTCATTTACGTGTTTCCAGTCTAAATCAGATGACAAAGATACCTAATAGCGAGGAGAGTTCTCCAGAAGATGCCGTCAACCTTTGGCAGTGGTGCACCTTTACATTCGTGCAGCCAATTCTTGACTTGGCGATGCTTCGTACGCTCAACGAGACGGACGTCTGGTCCCTTTCGCCTTATTTCTTACACGAGAACCTCTTCAACGCATATCTGGACTATTCCCGAAGGCATGTGTGGCTCTTGTTTAGTTCATCCATGGGCGTTCAAGATCTCTGACTCGACTTCCACAGGCACCCTTCCCATTCTGTTCTTCGCTTCCTGCTGGCATCAAATTCATTGGATTTGATACTGGATGTTTTACTGGAAATGTGGAGCGCTGTCGTCGGTAGGTTGTTCTCATAATCACGAAAGCTGAGCTGACCGATAGCGAAAACAGGCTTCTTACCTCCATATGCTTTACAGAAAATTTTATCAGCTTTGTCTGATCCAACGCCCGATGCACGAAAAATTGCTTATAAATGGACGTTGTACATGTTTTTGGCAAATCTTTCCTTCGCGCAAGTAGACCTGTTTCAGAGATGGCACACGCGACGCTGCTACGAAAGGACGCGAGGTCAACTGTTTTGTGCACTCCACTACAAAGCTCTCAAGAGGCAGGATGTAAGCGGAATGGTGTCTGACCCTGACGGAGATGAGCACTCGAGTGCTGATCTTGGTAAGATCGTCAATTTGATGCAGTAAGTGCACATTTATACTATTTCAAGAACTTGACTAACGTCGGCGTCCAGAGGAGATGCATACGCTGTTGCTCAGGTCTGCACGCACATCTTGTAAGTTCTCAGGCTCAAAAGTTTTGACGTGCTTGCAGCGTTTCTGGGAGTTCTCCGGGGTTTTTGCGTCCCCTGTCCGTCTCGGAATTGCGCTTGCTTTCTTGTACAAGTAAGCAGCTATGCTCTTGACCCACTGCCTGCAAAGCCTAATACAGTCTAGTGTGTTGGGATGGTCATCGCTTATTGGGGTAGCTGTGGTTGTCGTCACTTACGCAGTAAATTGGCCTCTCGGAAAGTACAACGTCTATGTAAGTTCGAGTCAGGCCTTGGCTTTCACCAGGTGTTTAACATTTTCTATAGATCACCCGCAACTCTTGGAAAGCGCGAGATAAACGCATGGGTACTATTAACGAGCTTTTTCAAAATATCCGCTTCCTCAAAACGACCTCATGGGAACATGCTTGGGCCAAGAAGGCGCGGGCTGCTCGTGACACTGAACTAAATTGGCGGATTAAATCAAATATAGTTCAAACTATCACGTCTCTATTGTGGTCCGTGTGTCGATCTAACATTCTTCGAATAAATACTAAAGCAAAAATAGGTCCCGTATCCCTGATGTTACGGCACTGCTGTGCTTTCTCTCCTACACGCTGATCGCAGGTCAACAGCTGACAGTGGCAAAGGCTTTCACTGCGCTTGCCCTCTTTGGCAACTTGCAGCAGCCGATGATGGACCTCCCACAGCAGGTATTTGCTCTGATATATGGTACGTTCTTAATTATATATAAGGCAAAGCTTTTTAAATATATATTTTGAGTTCAGCCTATGTCTCAATGCAGCGTATCGAGCAGTTTTTAGATGAGGGTGAGGTTCCAGAGTGGGCGTCATCTTTGAAGGTCGCACAAGAGCCCATGAAACACAATGTCATCGGTTTTCATAACGCCATTTTAGAATGGCCAAGTTTTGCACCAAAGGGAGATGCTCCGAAATTTTCGTTGGGTCCACTCTCAATCGACTTTCCTCGCTCTCGGCTTTCATTGATATGTGGTGGTACATCTTCCGGCAAATCCGCGCTTCTTCTTGGCCGTAAGTATCCTCCTTCTACAATGTGAATGCTATCAACTGATCATTACCATTTGCGACCGCTAGTTTTGGGAGGTTTGTGATGAGACTTTTGTCGGTAGCTATGATTGAATTTAAATTCAAATAGAACTAGAATGTATCCGCGGGCAAGTCCAACTCGACAAGTCACAGCACAAAGTCGCCTATTGTGGCCAGCAACCATGTACGTCCAGCCTGCTTTTACTTGTTCTTTTATTTGCTTATATGTATTAGGGCTGGAACACGCAACAATTCGTGCAAATATTGTATTTGGCTCTTCCAGGCAATACGATAAGGCCCGTTATCAAGCAGTGCTAGAGGCATGTGCTCTCCGCAAAGACCTCGAGCTTTTTGAAGCAGGTGATATGACAGGTGAGGCCGGAATGTCCTTGCGAGAACCGCTTATACAAGCTTTCGCCTAGAAATTGGTGAAAAGGGGATCACGCTTTCTGGTGGACAACGAGCCAGAATAGCACTAGCACGAGCACTCTACTCGGATGCAACAGTGCGTGTTCGAGTATAGCGTGCTCTTATTCTTGCTGACGCTGTGTTAGTGCATCCTTCTTGATGATCCGTAAGTGTTGTCGGTATTATGGTTTTACGTCGGCTCATCTTTTGTGGTATAGCTTGGCCGCTGTTGATATGCATACGGCTCAGCACCTATTAAAGCATGTGTTGACGGGAAAACTTGCACAGGATCGCACCATCTTATTAGTTACGCACCATGTTAGGCTTTGTCTACCAGCCGCTGCATATGTTGTCGAGCTCTCCGCCGGTACTGTGCTTCGACAGGGTTCACCAGGAGAGCTGAGACATTTCCACCAACTCGACAAAGTGATTGAAGCGGAAGATCAGCCCAATGCTGATACGGAGGCTTTGACTGCTGAGCAGATGAATGAAGCTGATGAAGATGCACCCCAAGAGGAAGCTACTGTCAAAAAGGCAGCAGGTATGCTTGTCGAGGAGGAAGTTCGTGCAGAGGGACGAGTCTCAATGCATACCTATATGACATATTTCAAATCATCGGGATACATGAACTGGATCCTGATCTTCACAAGTATTCTGCTTGCAAGAGGAATCATGTTTGGGCGCCAGGCGAGGATTGCATAACTTTTTTGACTGGTCTTTAACTCATGGCGTCGTTGCAGCTTTTTATCGCTAAATGGGGAGAAGCGTATGAAATCCAGCCCGAACGCAGAACGGCTATGTTTACTACCCTTCGCAACCCATTAGAGCAACTGCCTCCTCCCACTGTGAATGCTCGTCCCTGGTTTCTCATTTTTCTCTTCATTTCCCTTTCATCTTCATTTCTCACTCTCATACAAATGGCACTTTCCTACTACGCTTCTCTACAAGCTTCTCGGCGTCTCTTCAACCACATGCTCGCCAGTCTAACCCGTGCTCCTAGCCGCTTCTTTGACAAGACGCCTGTGGGACGAATCCTCAATCGCTTCACCTCAGACATCAACACTCTGGACGGTGCTCTGCAAAACTCTGCAAGTTCCGCATTGCTAGGAGTGTTCGCCTTCATGTCTACGTTCGCCGCTATTGTCTGGGTCGTTCCATTATTCATTCCTGCTGCTATCTTTATAGCATGGCTGTATATTCGGCTCGCACCGCCATATGTCCAGGCATCGAGGGATCTGCGGAGACTTGAATCAATCTCTCTCTCTCCAGCATTCTCTGGGTTCGATGAAATGCTGCGTGGCATCACACATATTCGCGCGTTTGCGATGGAACACAGATTTCAAAGTAACTTCTACAAAAAGGTCGACAAATTCCAAACTTTCGATCATGTCTATGTGCGTGTTTTCTTACACAAGCACTCTAATCCTTCTTAATTGTAGTCAGTGGCTTGTATCAAATTGGTTATCTTGGAGATATGATGCATTGGGATCAGTTGTTGTCTTTGTTGCAACTTTGTTCGCTCTGCTAGGCAAAGTTAGTGATGGGTATGCCGCCCTTGTGATCGTTCAAGCACAGGAATTTGCAAATGCATCCCGGTACCTTGTGAAGTGAGTATTGAAAGGTTTTGCATTATAAACGTTACAGTCTTATATCGCATTACAGAGTGCTTGCACAGGTAAATGAATGGGCACTCTGATCATTGGTATTGCTGACATTCTGCATTCCGCTTAGGTGGAGCTGGACTTCAACTCTGTTGATCGTATTGCGGAATACCTGGATGTTCCCCAAGAGAAGTCACTAATTATTGAGGACCGTCGACCACCAGCATATTGGCCATCCAGCAATGGTGGAATTGTCATTGATGATCTTGTTGTTCGCTATGCTCCAAATCTACCAGCGGTTCTCAAAGGTATCTCGGCTGTGATTCATCCTGTTGAAAAAGTCGGTGTAGTGGGGCGTACCGGCTCCGGAAAGAGTACACTCGCTTTGAGTTTACTTCGCTTAATGGAGGCTGATTCCGGACGCATCTTGTACGTCTTTTTCTTTTGGTTTACAAATAAAAGATTGAGAAGTGGCCAAGGGTGGACGGAATTGACATATCTCAAATTGGTCTCCAAGATCTTCGCTCTCGTATAGTGAGTACTTTGTGCTGTTGATTAGAAGCGTCCTCGTTTCTTACAAGTAATCATAGACCCTCGTGAGTCAAGACGCTTCATTGTTTTCAGGTACACTTCGAGACAATCTGGATCCGCTGATTGAGCACACCGATACCGAATGCTGGGACGTCTTGGAGCGGGTACATCTGAAGCAGCTGCTGGAACGAGGAGTGGCAGATGCAGTTACACTCACAATGCCGGTGTCTCAGAGCTCTCTAAGTGCCGGGGAGAAGCAGCTGCTTGCGCTGGCCCGTGCAATATTGAGACACACAAACGTCATTATTTTGGACGAGTCTACTGCACAAGTCGACCAAATTCTAGATGACAAGGTTTGTCAACTTGCTCATATGATCTACTGGCCAATGTTAATACGACTATTTTAAGATTCAAGAAACGATTCGCACCGAGCTATCTTACGCATGCATCATTACTATTGCCCATAGACTTCGCACGATCATTGATTACGACCGCGTTCTTGTTCTCGGAGATGGCGAGATTTTGGAGTTTGACACTCCGAGGGCGCTTCTCTCGCGTGAGGGCAGTGTTTTTGGACACCTCTGCAAGAACAGTCCCGACTGGCCTCTTTTGCGAACAAGTCTGGAAAATATATCGTAGCTCTTTTTGCCTATCTCTGGATATAGATGATGCTTGACCTAAATTTACACATATAAGTGCTGCAAACCAGACATCACAGCTTTGACACGATACATGACGTATGATGCAATGCATGAGGTTGATGATAAGCGCCCGCTGCCGCGTGTGATAGGCGGCCATGCACGTGGTCGAAACGCGTCTGGAAGAGAACTTGTTGGACTCTGGACGTGTTCGTCCATTTCGCACCTTGCCCACCTTCACTCGTGTCAACTTTCCGGATCGGCTGCCTCCACAGAGAGGTTGAGCAACATGCCGTCCCTCCTCTATCTGGTCGTTCCGTTTGTACTATCGCGCTATTTTGAAGTCAGCGAAACTTTGGGCCCCGTTTATCCTCTCACAATATGTCTAGCAGTCGGCATGTGGCTAGTGGTCTACCGCTACCAGACAGTGCGCGATCGACCCTTCCCGTTTCAACTTCAGCCCCCTCCTGTGTGTACAAACGTACTTTATAAGCGACACGTATCGCTTTAACGCTCTTTTCTAGGCTGCAGATCCCGCCTGGTCGTCAGTGGTGATCCCGAACCCATCGATCAAGTCACACGAGACAAACCCAGAGTTGGTTGGCGCCTTCCTTCCTCGTGAGCGCAAGCTCATTACATGCTATGACCCTGCTACTGGCCATCACCTGAACACTGTGGTCGCGGACAATGAGCGTGACATTCAGGACAAGATCGCACGCGCCTCCGTCGCTCAGCGCCGATGGAAGCACACCACATTCGCGCAGCGCCGTAAGGTTATCCGGAGCCTCCAGAAGTGGCTTGTGGATAATCAACAAGCATGCGCTCGGGTAGCCTGCCGAGACACCGGCAAGACAGGTGAGTTCAGCTTGTATAGCACTCTCGGCATACGTTGAGTTTTCTGCAAATATAGTTCTTGATGCTGCACTTGGAGAAATCTTGGTGACATGTTCCAAGGCCCAATGGATTTCTGATCATGGTGAAGATGCCCTCAAGCCTCAGGCGCGGCATTCCAACCTTATGTTGTCTTACAAGTCCTCCGAGGTCCACTATGATCCACTTGGTGTTGTAGCTGCCATTGTGTCCTGGAACTATCGTAAGCATCATGCACATCGGAGGTCAACTTTCTATGACTGACGGCGCTTATAGCACTTCACAATGCCTGGTCCCCGATTATGGCTGCTCTGTTTTCTGGAAACGCAATCGTCTTGAAGTGTTCAGAACAAGTTATCTGGTCTTCCAGCTGGTTTGTTGGCGCCGTGAGGGAATGTCTTCGCGTCTGTGGATATGACCCGGAACTCGTTCAAGTATGAGCTTCCATCCTGATCTTTAAGATTGCACTCTCACCTTGTCACTTCAGATTGTATGTTGTTATCCTGAAGAAGCCTGGGTTCTCACCCGTTCTCCCATGATCAAACACATCACCTTTATAGGTTCTGAAAGGGTCGGAAAGATTGTAAGTAGCTCACAAGTCAGTGCGTGTGAGACGTCCTTTAATTATTCCTCTAGATTGCTCGAGATGCTACCGAACACCTCACTCCTGTTACCCTTGAACTAGGCGGAAAGGATCCTTGCATTATTCTTAAGGACACTGATCTCAATAAGTACATGAGCACCTGGATGCGCGGTGTCTTGTGAGTACATTCATTTTTTCCCCTTACCTATAAACCTTGACTGTGATACAGTCAAAATGCCGGGCAGAATTGTATCGGAATTGAGCGTCTCATCGTCCACACCTCCCAATATAACGAGCTTTATCGGATGTTTGTCGAACGCACGAGCAGATTGCGTACGGGTGCAGTAATGGCACAGTCGCCTGAAGGTCACATACCCATTGTCGACATGGGTGCCATGATCAATGGTGACCGCTTCAATGAACTTCGCCGCCTTATCGCATCCGCCGCCGCTCCAGAAGATGGAGCAAGTGTTGAAGTCGGTGGCGAGCCCTATCGGCATGCGTATCACGACCACGGTACTTATTTCCAGCCCACGGTTGTCGGTGATGCGGATCCAGATTCAGAGATCGCGCAGACTGAATGTAGGCGTCATTTTCCACAAGTTAAGCTTCTACTTACGCAGCTCGGCAGTGTTTGCTCCTGTTGCTCTGATTTTGATTTATGAGGATGTCGAAGAAGCTATTGACATCGCAAACAGCACGCGCTACGGTCTCGGAGCTAGTGTATTTGGTCCGCATGAAGACGAATGTCTCAAAGTGGCCAAACGTTTGGAGTGTGGTATGGTTGCTATCAACGACTTTGCGGTTTACTACATGAAGTCAATGCTCCCTATTTACTCTTGTACCACACATCACTGATCAGCCTATTGCATTCAACAGCCAGGATCTTCCGTTCGGTGGTGTGAAGGCAAGTGGATACGGACGTTTCGGTGGCCCTGAAGGACTGCGGTCCTTGACCAACCCGAAGGCTATCATTGTTGACCGTTGGCCTTGGCTTGTACAAACCACCATCCCCAAGGTAGTGGACTACCCTGTTCGGTCCCTGATCAACAGCTGGTACGTATTGTGCCGACGACCCTCATGTACCGGAAGCAATCTAATTCTGCAACCCGTATTTATAGGGACTTCGTGAGTGGTTTGACTGCTGCGCTTTATGCGGAGAGCTACCGCGATCGGTTTGATGGCCTTGTACAGCTTATCAATGCTGCGAGGCGATGAATGTTTGCTGCTGTAAATTGCATGTTCTTGGTCCTTTATCTACAGTTTCCTCGGGTGTGTTTTGTGTTTGTCATTTACGCACCGTAAATGCCGTATGTTGTGCTTTAACTTGTTAAAATGACCACTTATTTTCTCGGTTTCGAGATTACTACTCTTAC
Source organism: Waitea zeae (assembly GCA_037855215.1). Classification (NCBI taxonomy): domain Eukaryota; kingdom Fungi; phylum Basidiomycota; class Agaricomycetes; order Corticiales; family Corticiaceae; genus Waitea; species Waitea zeae. Next base: position 62,989 of record JAZHGK010006194.1, on the reverse strand, counting down.
TTAATATACAACACCCGTGACAGCCTTCGGCGGCGCTAAAATTGATTCCAAGTATTCCCAGTTCCAACGCGCCTCACGTGCCACAAGGCCTCTTCTCTCCTGGTCACTGTGGGCCAGCCTACGACTGGCACCTATCAGATGTACACTAGACTCTATGGGAGTTCTGATGCTTGGCGCTCCTTACATAACTCTTCTTGTAGAAATTTCTTAAAACGACGGACTCCGCAACTACAACCCCTTGTGATTGCGAAGCCTTCAACTAATCGCTGGTTACAAGATCATATACAACTACAGTCCACAAGTACGCAGTCTATCGCTGAAGATACGGGCAACGACAAAAAAAGCGATAGCTCAGAAAACACTGGTATGCTGCGTTTTTTTTCAAGTAATTACACCTTCCTGATCATGTTATAGTCAAACGTAATGAAGTCGGGGTTCAGCTATTGTCCAGGCGGATACACAAACGAGTGTTTCCAAACGTATCGCTTCCTCCACCTCCAGAAGAATTTATTAAAATATCTCAGGAGCATTTGCGAAAGCACGGATTAGATCCTGCTCAGGGCTCGGTTTTGCCTGACATAGGCTTCCCTCTTCCGCCGTTACAAGGCAACGATATTCAAGAACATTTTAGCCGAATCGGAAACACGGCCGCACAACCATGGCTCGGTCTTGCAAAAGAGTTTGCCAAGTCTTCGATACCTCCTCCTCCCAGCGACTTCAGTCTTTGTTCTGGCTGGACCAAATACCTTCCTGATGGTACACACTATCCAGTCCCCTATCCCGAACATGATGGGCGGCCAGAGGCTGCACTCTCTTTCGATGTTGAGACTATGCCCAACATCTCTCCTTATCCAGTTCTTGCTTGTGCCGTATCAGCCAATGGCTGGTACTCTTGGGTTTCACCCTGGCTTGTAGACGAAAAAGATGACCCTGCTCAGCTGGTACCGCTTGGAGAGCCCAATGTTCCGCGCATTATTATTGGACACAATGTCTCCTATGATCGGGCTCGCTTGCTCGAAGAATACTCCATTACAGGGACAAAGATACGTTTTATTGATACTATGTCGCTTCATATTGCCGTACGCGGATTTACTGCACATCAGCGACCTGCTTGGGTGCGCTACAAAAAAACGAAACAAAGATCAGGCGAAGGAGAGGCCAAGATAGATTCATCTACAACCCAGGCCTCTTCTCGGACGAGCAATGACATAGATCCATCCCTACATGAGACTTATTCTTGGACGAACGACGAGATAAACACGGTCCTATCGCAGGAGAGTGGTGCGGGAGCTGCTCCCAAGCGCTGGGAGGATATTTCTTCGGCCAATTCCCTCGCGGATGTAGCACTTCTTCACTGTGGAATCGAGCTTTCCAAAGAGATTCGGGATGACTTCATGACAGCAACGAAGGAACAGGTGGTCAACCTTGCCCAGAATTACCTTGCATACTGTGCCAAGGACGTAGCGGTCACACACGCTGTCTTTACCCAAGTTCTACCCCGATTTCTCGAAGCGTGCCCCAGCCCAGTCTCATTTGCAGGTGTGCTCACCATGGGCTCTGCATTTCTACCTGTTAGCCAGGAGTGGGAACGGTATCTCGAACGTGCCGAACAAAAGTATCACGAGCTCGAACAACGAGTAAAGAGTCGACTGGACGAACTTGCACACGAGGCAAAGGCTCTTGCTGAGGGCGACCAATGGCAAAGCGATCCTTGGTTAAGCCAGTTAGACTGGACACCGAAGGCGGTAAAAGCCTCCAGAAGCGCCGATGTGGTAAGTTGGCTTGCTTCCTTTTGTTGATAGGGCTATATTTACGAAACGCCTTGTATCTTAGCATGCACATTCTGATGGCCCCGATGAAATATCCCCACCCCGACGCCCTAAATGGCTAAATGATGTTCTCACCAAGCCTCTTTCCGTGAAAAATATTAACTTTTTGCTCCCACTTCTACTCCGTGTCAGAGTCGATGGCCAGCCCGCACAGTTTGGTCCGAATGGATGGCATATTTTAAAAGATCACAAGGCCACACCTCTTCATAATGGTAACTTGCGCCAAAGAACACAATGTATTCTCAACCGTACCCATGCCGCCTACTTCGAAAAGGGCCTTTTTGAATGCGAAGATAGGGAGCTGGCGCTTGCTATAGCATTGGGGTCACGGACAGCCGAAATTGAAGAACGAGTGCGGGAACTGGCCATGCAATACGCTGATACCTCCCACCCCGCTTCCTTTGTTAACGATCCGTGGCTCTCTCAACTCGATTGGACTATGGTTGATGCTTCTACACCAAAGGCCTTGCTCAACTCAAAAGAGAAAGGAAAGTCGCCCCATGTCTACTGGCCGAAGTGGTATTGGGAGCTTGCGGCACCGAAGAAAAACACTCCTCTTGGCTCCCTCGACTTGACCATACGTAATAACGTCGCGCCACTTCTGCTCAAACTATCCTGGCATGGCTGGCCACTCTTCAGGTCACGCGAGCATGGCTGGATGTTCCGTGTGCCCCGGACAGCGGATTTTGAAACGCGGCAAATGGAGTCGCTATTCGCAAACCCAGCAGATGAGACACTGAACGCTATGTCTGCCTCCGGTTATATCTTTTACAAGCTCCCCCACAAGAACGGTGAATCGGCGAACGTCGGCAGTCCACTTTCTAAGACGTTTATAGAGCATTCAATATCAGGAGTGCTCACAAGTCCGCATAGTGAAGCCCGGGACGCACTAGATACAAACGCTCAATGCTCCTATTGGATTAGCGCTCGAGATCGTATAATGAAACAAATGGTCGTTTGGCAACAAGCAGATCGTGACCTTGGCTTCCCTGGTGGGCATCAGTCATCCTCGGAGGAAGACTCGCAGTCGAAATGGGGTCTCATATTGCCTCAAGTCATCACCATGGGTACTGTAACTCGACGCGCAAGTGAGCGGACATGGCTCACGGCTAGCAATGCCAAGAAGAATCGAGTAGGCTCCGAGCTCAAATCGATGATCCAGGCACCCCCAGGTTATTCGATTGTTGGTGCGGATGTCGACGCGGAGGAGCTGTGGATCTCCAGTCTAATGGGCGACTCTCAGTTTGGCTTGCATGGCGCGACAGCTATCGGATGGATGACCCTGGAGGGAACTAAATCAGCCGGAACGGACCTTCACTCTAAGACGGGCAAGATTCTCGGCATTTCACGTGACCAAGCCAAAGTGTTTAATTATTCGCGCATTTACGGTGCAGGCAATCGCCATGCGATTCTCCTTTTATTACAATCAAACACTTCGATGCAGCATGAGCAAGCCAAGGAGCTTTCTGGAGCGCTTTATGCCCAGACAAAAGGGAAGAAAACTCCTAACAATGACTGCTTTGGACGCAAGTTTTGGTATGGTGGTACAGAGAGTTTCCTCTTTAATAAACTCGAGGAAATTGCACTTTCTGATCGCCCCCAAACACCCGCCCTGGATTGTGGCATCACTAGTGCACTGGCAAAGGAGCACCTTCAACCTGGATTCGGGACAGACTTCATGACCTCTCGCATCAACTGGGTTGTTCAGTCCTCCGGTGTAGACTATCTTCATTTGCTGATCGTCGCGATGGACCACCTCACCCGCAGTTATGACATCAACGCCAGATACCTTATCTCTGTACATGATGAAGTACGCTACCTTGTTGCAAACGAGGACCGATACCGTGCCGCGCTTGCATTACAGATTGCCAACCTATGGACGAGAAGTATGTTCGCATATAAGCTTGGGTTCGATGATCTTCCCGCCGGAGTCGCCTGGTTTTCTGCAGTTGACATCGATCACGTCTTGCGCAAAGAGGCTGACATGCCTTGTGTGACACCCTCACAGCCTAACCCGATATCACCTGGCGAAAGCTTTGACATCTCCCAGATTCTTCAGCGCACGAACGGGGGCTCGCTGCACGCGGACGGTACTCCGTCGACCAAACATGCTGAGGGACAATGGCATTCTGCGTTGGCGGTTTCCCTTCAAGGCACCGCGCCTGCAGGCTACCTCAAGCACCGTGCGCAAGATTCGCGTTTCCTTCGTGCTCAGGCGACGTCTGATACAGAAGAACTACGCGCCCTTGCTGGCCAGCCTGCAAAACCAGCGCGCGGTAGAGGTCGACCCCCTTCTTCTAGCATGTCACCACCTGAAGACTATTCCGGTATAAGTGAAGAGGCCGCGTTGAATGCTTAGGAGAACATTCTTGTGAATTGGATGTATCATATCATATTTGCTCTATATTTTATTTTTGCCCTGATGTTGCTACGCCATTTTTTTTTACTTGCCCTTTGATGCTCACTGTTGACATTTATTGGGCCGTAGAGCTTACCCTTGCCGTAAATTAAGACACAAAAAGGAATGACAAAGCTTGTCGTATTAATTTGTTGTAAGTGTATGCACGAACATGTGGCAATCACTGACCGCATATATCGCTTTATCTTGGGCCTAATCGGTATTAAGCGGATGCCGCTCACTGCTCATTCCGTGCACAAGCTTAGCGGTGCCCAACTCCAACTACTAGGAATGGAAAGTGGGTAAATCACTGTTACAAGGGTTCCCGTTCTATTTAGCACTTTGGTGTACGGATAGATGATTGATGTCGATGATCGCTCTTAAGCTCAAAAAGGCAAGTTTCGTCCATCTCGTTCTCACCGCTAGTCCGTCGCCCGTTTATCGGTTTCGTTACTCTCATCTGGTACTCACTGCCCAGCTTTCTTCTTCTTTCTCTGTGGTGCCTTCTCAGGCACTTGACCACCCTGCGAAAATGCGCGCCAGTTGGCCTCGAGCCTCCTGATGACACCCCAGTCCTCTTGATGCACTGAATGCTGCCGGGTTTCAGCCTTCGTCTCAGGTGCCAAATCATGGTCATGATCACACCAATCTTCCGATTCGATTGGCCACCCTTTGACTTCTGAGATGACGGTGAGTATGTCGAGTGTAAGGGCTGTGCATTCGTTGAGTGTGTGATAGTCCGATTCGATGAGAAGGCGGTTAGGCGCACAACCCGCGATAAGATCCCGGAATGTGGCTTTACGAAGATTGATGCCTGTGGAGACGGAGAGATATGCGTTCGGATGGAGGCGCTTTGAACTTCTTCGTCAGTGCGGTGAAAGCATGTGTAGCCCGTCATATTGTGTACCTCAATATCTCGCCAGCTATCTAGGCTTAGTCCACACGAATGGAAATCGATTGAGATCCCCGTCCAGGCTTGGCCGCGCTTTGCCTTCATCCGATCTATTAAGGTACGAGTAGGCCCGGGACAATTTACGCTGTGCAAGCTGACATTCACACCGAGCTCAACGGCAAGGTCAAGCTGTGCTTCAAGAACTGCGATCTGGTGTTCCATTGGAACTTGGAGGGGGGATAACCAATTGGTATTTTCGGGTAGGTTTGGTTCGATTGGCACAGTGCCTGGTTCGCGGTGTGGCTTGTAAGGTATACGAAAGGAATTATCGAGGCCGACTTCACCAACCATGGGCCGAGGATAGCGCTTGGGGTTGGCTTCATGCAACGAAAGGAAGGCGGTCACATTCGTCCTGACGTCGTTTGTGAGGTCCTCGAGCGACATGGGGTGGGGGAGATTGAGAAGAACGGCGTTAAAGGCATCTAAATGAGCGGGCTTTGGCTCTTTACCAGAAGGAAAGAAAAGAGTGTGGTAATGCTTTTCTTTTGCCTCATTAGTTTTCTCGATTGGTTTGAGGGTTACGAGGTGGCTAAACCAAGGATGATAACCTGAATGCCTTTTCATTTCCGTCATACGTACTTACAGTAACCCGTTGACGTACCAAAGGCAGGAATAACCTTGTCTGGATACTCCCGTGCAAAGTCGGCAACCAGCTTTTGGTCACTCTGACGAGATGCCATAGTACATATTCTTATATGAAGTTTCTTGGTATCCTCTCTAGTTATGGGATAATCGGTGGGATGACAGTGGACGTCGACTATATGCTTCAACAGCTCTGGCCTAAGGTCAAGTTCACGGGACATATCTTCTGCAGAAGCCATGTCAAACCCCTGAAGTGAGTGAGAAATAATCGTAGCCCAAGACGCTTATGAGAGTTTGTGGTTGAGGGACTGACGAAATGCAACCTCCAGAAAGCGTCATCGCATGGGACAACAGCCTCTGCGCTGAAAGTTGGCCGATCAACGGCATCCCCGGCTCGGATCAGGGTATTTGTCGCCCAGAGCCGACTGCTTCTCTCCAAGTCTGCTATGCAAACTCTGCGTTCCGCTATCCAGACCTCTGACTCACTCTTTGCTCGCTTTCTCGTCCGTCCTCAGATTGCAGCAAAAATGCCGGTGACAATAGATGTTTCGCCTCCGGTGAACCGTTGGATGCGCGACACACTCGACCGAGACGCGTTTCGGAAGACGGTGCCTTTGCTCGCGGCGCGTGTGCCACCGGCGAAAGCAGCACTCATTCTCAGAGCACCGCAAACAAAGAGGCAAGTCGCACTAATTCTATCTCCCAAAATCTGACGTTTGATTGGAAATGTATTTATGTCCAGCTCCATTCTAGATCTACCTAAGATCAAGACAATTCTGCCAGCCGATCCTACGAATGGGCCTGAGGCGGACCGACTCGTACTGTTAAAGGCTCAGAGCGAGGGTGCGTCTACCGCCCATATTTGAGTAGTTCTGTCAGGCTAAAGGACGACAGATTAGCCGATCTGTCTCCTGAAACGCGCGCATTTCTCGACGGGCAGCAGGCAAAGCTAGTAAGCCACGACTTGACTCTCACTTACGACTATTGGAAGGCCGGTGAGTCGCGACCTTCGCTAGCATTGCCGATGACTCTGGCTTATGGAGAGGGACGGTACAGATGAGATACTCCGTGCCATATTGCCTGAGGAGCTGTGCGAAGAGGTGCCAGGCGGGTTCGCAGCCACTGGGCACCTCGCTCATATGAATCTCAATGACGAATACTTACCCTACAAACACCTCATTGGTCAAATCATTCTGGACGTCAGTTGACACTCAGACTCCTCTCAACGTTCACATTGAGCTTAGCGACAAACAGAAAAACAAGAAGATCACGACGGTCGTCAACAAGCTTGATTCGATAGACACCAAATTCCGATTCTTTAAAATGGAGCTGATCGCCGGCGAACCGAACTACATCGTCGAGCACGTGAGTTTATTTTTAGTCGCAATCACGACGCTCCCTTTGCTGACGATACACAGAGCGAGTCCAACTGTACCTTCACCTTCGACTTCACCCAAGTCTACTGGAACTCCCGCCTCCATACTGAGCATGACCGGCTCGTCCAGCAGTTCCAACCTTCTGACCTCGTAGCCGATGTTTTCGCCGGCGTCGGACCCTTTGCCCTCCCGGCAGCCAAACGCGGCACCGCCGTCTTCGCGAACGATCTCAACCCTGCGAGCTACAAGTACCTGCAGGTGAACATTGACAAGAACAAGGTCGGAGAGCTCGTCCGCGCGAGCTGTGAGGACGGCCGCGAGTTCATCCGCAACGTCGTCTGGCGCGCTGCGACCGAGCCCTTCCCTGCGTATACCGGCCCGCCGCTGGGCTCGAGGGCGAAGAAGATGGCACAGCGCAAAGCGCGCGTCGGAGGACAGGCGCCGGAAGCGCCCCAGGCCAAGGCTGGCGACGACCACGACGACGAAGCCGCTGCTGCTGCCTCGGTCCCGACACATTCTCCTCCGCGACGCGCGGTGAACCACTTTGTGATGAACCTTCCGGACTCTGCCATCACGTTCCTCGACGCTTTCCGGGGAGTCCTCTCCCAGCCGCCCGCACCTACGTCACTTGCCTCCGCCAAGCCAGACGCAACGGGCGGCGGGGCGGACGCTGTGCGGGATTTGAGTGGGATTTACGAATCGGAGATGCCGGTGGTGCACTGTCATTGCTTCACACGCGAACTTGAGTTGGAGGCGGCTGAGAGGGATATACGGCAGGTACGTCCTCCGATCGAAGCATCTTTTTCAGCTAGATCTATTCTCTGACTTTTTTTTTTCCTTCTTCTTTCTTTCTCTTGCCCCATTTCAGAGAGTGGAAGAGCAGATCGGACGTCCCTTGGGCGACGAGGTCGCTCTGCATTTTGTCAGAGCTGTCGCCCCCAACAAGCATATGTACTGTATCAGCTTCCGCTTGCCACGTGAGGTTGCGTTCGCGTGAGCTGTAATGCCTCTGTCTGTATATGTTTTCCCTATAGCATCCGTTACCGACGATGTGAAGAGAGCACTTGTGTTGAGGTGATAGAAGGCGATAGAGTGCCCAAGAAATACGGTTTAGGTCCGAAAGGGCCGTGAGCGCCGCGACGGGAGTGCCCGAGGGCCCTTTTTCGTGAAGCGCCTGGTCTTGTGCGCGCGCCGTCGGGGAAATGGCGATTGGCTAGGCTGCCGGGGCTCGGTTGTGCAGTCGGCCTGTTCCACCGCCCCGGGGTGACGCGAATATTGACCTTGACAGCCCCGTCCATTCCGTTCCTGCGCTCTGCCTTGCCACCTCGTCCTCTGTCCCCTCTCTGCTCCCCCTTCCCCCGCCTTCTCCCTTTCCTCCACGGCCCCGTCTCCCTCCCTTTTCCTCCTTAGAAAACGTAATATACACACCGACGACAGACCGACATCTCTTTCCCCCAAAAAATAGAATCGCGTTTATAGCATCTTTTAGATACCATGCTTCCCGGATTCACCCTTCCGCGCATATTTCCGACCACCCACGCCGACGCACCCGAAGGCGGCAAGGCAAGCGGGCTGAAGAACACCCTCAAATCGGCCGTATCCTTGCGCGAGAGCGAGCTGACCCGCTGGCGCAGGACGTTCGATTCCCATGCCAAAGTCGAGGTAGATGGTCAGAAGTGAGTATTTCCGACCTTCCCCGCATCCCCCCCCCTTCGGGATCGCTGCAATTTCGAATCCCCTCGACACTCCCTCTCCCCCCCCCCCTCAAGCGTATCTGACCTTTTGTTATTCGTGTACTCGTACGCTGACATCCGACGCAGATTCCTCGATCCCGAGAACTTTGTGAACGCCATCGCGCCTCAAGGCGACCTAAAGATCGGCCGTGAGCAGTGGTCGATCCTCTTCCGCGTTGCGGACAAGTCTCGCCGTGGACTCGTGTCTTGGGACGATTTCCTCGTTTTCGAGACCGCGCTCAAGCGCCCTGACGCCGACTACTGGGTCGCGTTCCAGTACTTTGACGTGTGAGTGGCCCGTCCGAGTCGTGGCGTCGGAGAGGTCATTAATAGAACGCGACCATGTGTTCTCCCTCTGGTCCCCAGGGATGACAACGGCACCATCACCTTCGATGAGCTCAAACAAGTCTTCAATGAGAACGTCGGCCCTGACGCGATCCCGTTCAACTTTGACTGGTACGTCCAGCTTTGATCTATTCTCTGTTCAAGATGCCATGATCTCGAACCTTTCACAGTGACTGGGTCCAGCTTTACCTCGGCAAAAAGAACGGACGTCACGTCTTGGGCTGTACGTGTTCACAAAATCTGGGTGGCTCTTTTTTTTTTTGTTGCTGACCCTTGCTCTCGCAGACAATGAGTTCACCCAGGTCATGAAGGGCCTTCAGGGCGAGCGTTTGCGTCAATCGTTCAACTATTTCGACAAAGACGGCGATGGTTATATCCGCCCGGATGAGTTCAAGCGCATTATCATAGTATGTCCATGATCAATACCGACATAGTAGTCTTGACGCTTAGCTCCTTCGTCAGGATATCGCTGGACATAAGATTTCGGACGCCGTCATCGAGCGTCTCCCTACCCTTACCACTATCACGCCCGGCGGACGCATCTCTTACTCGGAAGTCGTCGCCTTCTACTCTGTTATTAAAGGCAAAGCCCTACTTCACCTCCAAAAAGTTGATTCACGACTGACCTTCCGCCTCAGAAATGGACATGATCGAACGCATCATCCGCGAGGCGACCGCCAAGTCTAAGGATGGGCGCATCGACCAAGCCGAGTTCCTCGATTACTCGCAGGCCTCCACGCGCTACTCGCTCTTCACGCCTATGGAGGCCTCCATCATCTTTCACTTTGCCGGCCGTGGAAACAGCACACAGCGCCTCGCGCTCCCCGACTTCAACACCCTCCTCGACCCCAAGTGGCAGCCCCCGACCGAGCTCCCCTCCGCGGTGGCGACAACGGACAAGGCCCCGGTCCCGTTCCTGCACCAAGTCGGCGAGGCCGTCTACAACTTTGGTCTCGGTGGTATCGCAGGCGCGTTCGGAGCCACATTCGTCTACCCTATCGACCTCGGTGAGTGACTTTACATATTGTTTCTATAACGTCTAACTGAAAGCATGCTGCAGTCAAGACACGGTGTGTTGGTCGTCAATGAGTTGATCTGCCGCCTCTTACGTCATTTTTTCGTCCAGAATGCAAAACCAGCGTAGCAACGTCGTTGGCCAACTGCTCTACGAGAACAGTTTCGACTGCGTCCGCAAGGTTTTCCGTAACGAAGGCGCCCTCGGCTTCTACCGCGGCCTCGGACCTCAACTTGTGGTATGTCCCGTGTTGATCATAGTTCTGTGTATAATGCTCACAAGAATACGTGACAGGGTGTCGCGCCGGAGAAGGCAATTAAACTGGTCGTAAATGACCTTGTGCGCTCACGGGCTATGGACCCTGAGACGGGCCGCATTGCCGTGCCCTGGGAGCTTGTCGCCGGTGGAACCGCTGGTGGTTGTCAAGTTGTGAGTACAAGGTATTCATGCCGACGTTAGACCCACACTCACTTAATCGCGCGCAGATCTTTACTAACCCACTTGAGATTGTGTACGCTTCCCGTGTCTATCTCCCTCCCCGTGCTCTATCTGACCTTTCCTTCCATAGGAAAATTCGTCTTCAAGTGCAGGGCGAGGCCGCCCGTCTCGAGGGTGCAGCTCCAAAGGGCGCCATCCATATCGTTCGGTCGCTCGGTTTGCTCGGTCTCTACAAGGGAGCGAGCGCGTGTCTCATGCGTGATATCCCGTTCTCGGCGATCTATTTCACCGCGTACTCGCATTTGAAGAAGGACTTCTTCCAAGAGGGTTACCACGGCAAGCAGCTCTCCTTCTACGAAACGCTTGGCGCGGCAGCTATTGCGTACGTTCTCTTCCATCCCGGCTTCTCTGTGCTTCGCTTGAGATTGTGAGCCTGGCTAATTAGCTTTTCAGGGGTATGCCCGCCGCATATTTGACGACCCCCGCGGGTGAGTTTCTGAGCGTTTCTACGAAAGAAGGGTAGTTGACCCCCATACGTGATAGACGTTGTGAAGACGCGGTTGCAAGTCGAAGCCCGCAAGGGCCAAGCTACCTACAAGGGCCTCACGGACGCATTTGTAAAGATTTGTAAGCCGTTTGCACACGTTTCGTCCCTATTCCGGTTTCTCACGATGAACCTACCCGGGTCCTTTGCTCAGACCGTGAAGAGGGCTTCAAGGCGTTCTTCAAGGGCGGTCCTGCTCGCGTCATCCGAAGCAGTCCACAATTCGGTTTCACTCTGCTCGCTTATGAGTATTTGCATAAGGTGCGTCGTGTTTTTGATTGGGCGGGGCGGGAGAGCACCGCCTCTCTATACCTCATCAACGGGGCGCTGATTGATTCTCTCGGGCGTTTGATTCACAGTACGCTCCGGTAAGTCTGGGTCTTCTCTTCTGTGACCGAACGCTGTGTGGGACTGATGCCATGATTCTTCCTTACCCAGTACCCGTGGAATGATCAAACAGCCAAGCAACAAATTACCACTGCGCTCACCAGCCAGCCAGAGGACATGTCTCGCGTCCGCGCGCGACACGCGCTCAAGATCCTGCTCGACGTTCACGGCGACTTTGGTCGTCGGGCACGGAGCACTGCGGGCCTTTTCCCAACGGCTACGGCCGTCGTCACTGGCCGGAGGACTGGGGCGGAGTAGAGTCGTTTCAGTTAGGCTAGCGTTAGTTAATACGGTCTCGGCACCACTGCCTGCCGCGCTCGGGCAAATCGTCGAGAGGGGTGTTGAATTTGAATGGGATTGGTTCAATAGAGCACTGGTACAGGAGCTTACTAGTATATGGTACTTCGATCTATCACTATTTATGGGAGGAAGCCTTCGGGAGCCAATCAGAGCCGGACTTGAGTGCGTCGAAATCTGTCGGTCATCGCGGGAGTGTCCTGGCGACCAGGAGACGCGACCGAGGCTGAGCATCATCAGTTGATGCCGCATCGCAGAATTCCCGCTCCCAGTCCCACATAAGATGGCACTAGTTCGTCTGACCGTCGCTTCACCCCCTTCGTCCTCTTTCGCCTTTCTCTCTCTCCCTTTTTTTCGGTTTCGGTCTCGCTTTTTTTTTATTCGCCTTCAGTGAGTAGAGTCTGACACGACGAAACGACAACGCCTAACATCACAACTGCTTCTAACAGCCCTCCCGCCTCTTTTTTGAGCGCCACTCTTTTTTGCACTGCTAGACAGTAGCTAAACACACTCAGCGTCGACCGCTACCTACCTTTTTTTTTTCTATCAGCCCTCGCCCCCCTTTTTTTGCGCACACCGCACAACCGCACACTTTCCTTTCGTCGAAAAAAATGATCAACGCAATCCTCCTCGCTTTCTCTCTCGCTGGCGCCGTCTCGGCCCAGATCGTCAACGGGTACAGCGCCCCTGCGCCCCCACCTGGATACCAGGCACCTCCTGCTGCATCCACGACGGCTTCTTCCACCCCGTCGGTCTATACCCCACCGCCGTCCGCGGCCCCGAGTCAGGACGCCAATGCCTATACCTCCGCGATGCCCTACTCCTCGTTCCAGGCAGGAGGGTACATGAGCATGGACTGTGGCTACGGCTGGTCGAAGGGTAGCGATGGCAAGTGCCAGAAGCAATCTTGGTACACAGATTTCGGCTGCTATGAGACAATCATCATCAACAAGTGTGTTTCTCTCTGTCTTTTCATCATTATTCCCTCGTTCTTACCCACTTTTCTCGTTTTTCAGCAAGGGCAGCCACGGCGGATGCGGCGGCGGCTCGACTGCTACGGTCACCCAGACTGCGACCGTCACCTCCACCATGAAGGAGACGATGACGATGACCAGCACCGTCACCATGAAGGAGACCATGACGGTCACCATGCACGAGACGCAAAGGCTCACGCAGACAAACACTGCGACGGCCACCGCGACCCTCACCGAGCTCAGGACCAGCACCATGCTCGTGCCGACCACCCGCGTGTGGGTCTCCACCGAGACCCAGGTCATGGACCGCACCAAGACGCAGCTCATCGACCACACGCTCACCGCGACTGAGATGCGCACGCAGACCCAGGTCCTCACCGCCACCAAGACCGACACCGCGACCGCGACCGTCACGGACAAGATGACGATCACCTCCACGGAGCTCGTCCCGACCACCCGCGTCTGGGTCTCTACGCAGATCATGGACCGCACCAAGACGCTCCTCCAGACCCTCACTGCGACGGAGACGAGCACCAAGGTCAACGTTTACACGCAGACCAACACCGTAAGTTTCCTGTCTTTCTCCGGTTTTTGAAGCATACGGCTTAAATTCAATTCTTAGGTTCTTTCAACTGCGACTGCGACTGCAACCGTCACTGACAAGATGACGGAGATCATGACCACCACTGCGGTCGTTACTTCGGTTGTTCCCACCACCTACGTGAAGACATGGGTCAGCACTCAGGTCATCGACAACACCGTATGTTTTTCTCCTCCTTCTTCATCTTGCAGTTTACTAATACGTACGCCTCTAGAAAACGATTCAGCAGACTCTCACTTCGACTGTCGTTGACAAGATGACCCTCGTCTCGACCGCCGTCTCGACTGCCACTCAGACTCAGACCATGACTGACTTCAAGACCGCAACCGTCACCCAGACCGCGACCCAGACCTACGTCCAGCCCACGACCGTTACCTCCGTCTGGGTGTCGACTGAGATCATGGACAAGACCAAGACCGTCGAGCACACTTTGACCTCCGTCGCGACGAGCACACAGACGCTCGTGTCGACCTTCCTCTCGACCGGCACCGTCACTCAGACCGCGACTGCGACCCAGACGGTCATCCAGACTGCGCTCGGCGACTGCCTGAAGAAGTGCTCTGGCATGAACCCGCTCATGAAGTATGGCAGCATGCAGTCGTCGACCTGGGCCCCCGCCCCTTCGTCCTCAATGGGCATGTACTCGCCTCCCGCCGCCACAACGTCCGCGATGGCGATGGCCTCCAGCTCTATGATGATGGAATCTGGCTCCATGGTGGCCGCGAGTGCGTCTTCGTCGTCAATGATGGCTGCGGCCACGATGGGCTCGTGCGGCAGCTACGGCTGCAAGTAAAGCACCCTCGTTCGTTTGAGGGGCTCACGAGTCTTTTCCTGGTTTCACGAGTGCGGAGCATCATGTACTTTCATCTTGGACATTTCACGGACGGACCTTTGACATCGTTAGCATCTGTAGGATGATTACCCTTTTTTAACATTATTCGCTTCGATCGGCAGTGCGGCCGCCTTAATGCGCCTTTTTTTTCTCGTTTTTATTTTTGATATCACATTTTTGTGTAAGTTGTGCAATAGGACCGGGGCGTCCTGCCTTTGCACCACACTGCCAGGCGATTTACATACGTAGTTGTCGTGGCAGCAATAGAACTCGAAGTTCGAACCCGCACAAATCGCTTCTATTGGAAGGCGTATCGGTTCGTCCCCCAGTTTCAATTTGCGATCAGTTCGAAATGCAGTGATCTCACTGATTGTCTGGGAGACGGGGTAAGTAATTCTGCCTGTGGCCATCTTTCTGCCGAGCTTTTACCCTCAATACACACCCGCTGCGCCACAATGCCAACCTGAGAGGAACGTGTCAGGGGCTTAAAATTGATTGTGATCTAAGAATGAGAAAGCGGAAGGGAGAACTTGAATACGGTCGTCGGCGGTCGGGTTTATCTCAAGCGCTTGTATCACTTCTCAGCCCGCAGCTATGACTTTCAGTGGGCCAACTTTCGGCCCGTAACCGGGGATCGGCTTTTCTCAAGTGACGTTCCACGCAGATGGCGCAACTACTTAGTACGTATGACAGATGCTTTTAGCACTTCTGGTGATCTTATTACAAACATTCACCTTATTACACATTCGCACGTGCTAAGGAAAAGAAAAGGCTCGGTCTTGATCCTTCTAGACAAAGGGTGATAAGTAATAAACAATTTCAAAGGTTGAATCCTCGACTCACGTGCCAGCCAAGTACTTAAGTGTGCAACATCGACCATCGACTTTCCAAGCATCTCAGAAGACCCTCTCCCAAAATAGCCATGCCTCTCGTAGAAATTGATCCCGCACTTGGTCCTTCACAAGTTGGAGGCGCTAGTGAATCAGGGAAATACCTTATATTCTATTCTTCTCGTGATCAAAAAGGCCAAATGTGGTGCCCCGTGAGCGCTTTTTTTGTTTTGTTTTGGATAATCGTCACACCTACGCTATCCGATGTCCGATTTTGCGCGCTTATCCTTCATTCTCTCAACTCACACTGCAGGACTGCCGTGATGTAGAAGACCTTGTCAAGAACACGTTCTCCGCACAGGATGCCCCTCTTGGGGAAATCGTTTACGTTGGCCAGCGGGCGGAGTGCGTTCTGATGGCCGCATGACAGTTACATTTCTCACTTAACCGCTTGAAACACCAGATGGAAGACACCCTCTAACGCCTTCCGCTCAGAGCCGTGGCATTTGAATTCAATCCCTACCGTTATAAAACTCAATGCTGCAGTAAGTCCCGTCTTATGCTTTACGGGATGTAGGCTCTCCAAGATTAACACAGCCTAGGGAAAAGAACAGAAGAGGCTTGTTGATCCAGCTGTCGAAAAAGGTCTTCCTTCCTTCCTCCAGTCCTAAAACTGCTGTACACATCGTCAATACACCAGTGACACCGTTTTGCTAAACCCTCAGCCAAGTACTCTGCGGAAGTCAGGCTCACAGCCTCGTTGCCCGAACATTCTGACATGGCGCATCCTCCATCAGGCCACTTATCAAAGCGCTTATCACCCTCGCCATTTTGATATGACCCTCGTGTGATGTCTGATCGCTAGCGTATAAAAGTAGATCCACCCTGTCTAGAGTTTGCGTTTAAGGCTTGTGTCGACCACGAAGTCCTTTCATCCTCCACCCACGTCTTCTGCTCTCATCATGCCTTACGGTTCTGGCCCTTTTGATTGGCGTGTTATCCAAGAGGACAAAAAGGCCGACCAAGAGCGAAGCCTGATCAAATTTTCTCAGTGGCGCCTCAAGACAGATGTCCCAGCGGGCCAAGCGGACGTCTCACAGGTTTTGCGCTCAGAGCTTAAGGAACGAGAGCTGGAGCTTCTCTCGTATGACGCTACTGCTCTTGTGGAGGAAATTCGCGAAAGAAACTGTACCGCGCTAGAAATCGCTAATGCCTATTGCCACGCTGCGATAATTGCCCACGAGCTCACCAACTGTCTATCTGAGATATTTCTCGATGAGGGGCTACAGCGCGCTGCCGAGCTTGATGCTTATTTTGAACGGACGGGCGAACTAGTAGGGCCATTGCATGGGGTACCTTGCAGCGTAAAGAACCATATTCGAGTGACGGGTCAGGATACCTCCGCTGGTTACATAGGCTGGGTGGACAAAACGCCATCCGAGTACGACGCACTTGCTGTGGAAGCACTACGTAAAGCAGGAGCTGTTCTCTATTGTAAGACGGCCAACCCACAAACCATGATGGTGGGGCTTAGGACAACTGCTTTGTGCCGAGGCCAGTCCGCTGACTTCTATTCTCCCAGTCTTTAGAATGCGAGAGCAATGTCATCGGTCGGACCCTAAATCCCTTCAATCGCAATTTAACTCCCGGCGGAAGCAGTGGAGGCGAAAGCGCTCTTCTTGCTATGCGCGGCAGCGCATTAGGAACTGGTACGTCTTGTGATTACGTTGAGGCTGTTCTTTCCTTAACAGCATTTCAGGAACGGACATTGGTGGGAGTATTGTGAGTTCAAATAGGTCTCTAGCATAAATGCCGATCCTGATGGCGCCTTCCAGCGAGTTCCAGCTGCGCATTGCGGATTGTATGGTTTGAAACCCTCCAATCATCGGTTGCCTCATGCTGGACTTCATGGCTCTCACGACGGTATGGAGGCTATCATCGGAAGTCTGGGTCCCCTCGCGCATTCGGCGCGCGACTTGTCACTGTTCTGTCGGGCGATGAGTGATTATGAGCCTTGGTTGTTTGAGCCCCAATTGATTGAAAAGCCGTGGCAACAGTCTATTGTAGACGGCGCAGGTATGCCTAAGAAACTTGTCATCGGGATCTTGAAAGACGACGGGGTTGTTGCGTTGCATCCCCCGGTTCTAGAGGCACTCGAACGCGCTGAACATGCCTTGAGAGCAGCTGGTCACGAACTCATCGAATGGGAACCTGCAGAGCATGAAGACGCCTGGGGGCTCATTACTAAACTCTATTTCCCAGACGGAGGGGCAGAATACCATGATACCATTGCTGGGGGACTTGAACCTTATACGCAACAGGCGAAATGGATTCTCAGTCAGGCGCCCTGCAAGCCTCTTACACTTCAGGAGACTTGGCGACTTAACAACGCGCGTGAGAAATTCCGTACGCGTCTTGCCTCACGATGGAACGCGACCAAGACCAAGACTAGGTCCGGGAGAGCTGTCGATGTAGTCCTTTGTCCTATTGCGCCCACGCTTGCACCTCCTCATGATACTACAAAATACTGGGGCTACTCGTCGTACTGGAACCTGGCAGATTACCCTGGAGTTGTTTTCCCCATGGGTCGCTTCCACGCTTCGGAGACATCGTCACTCTGTACCATAAATAATTCCAACGGCGAACCCACGCCGCCGCGTAACGAAATTGACTCCTTTATCCGGTCACAATGGGATCCCAAAACGTATGATAATGCACCTGTGTCTCTTCAGCTCGTCGCCCGTAGGTTGAATGAGGAAAAATTACTCTACGCGTTGAATGTAGTGGAGGAAGCTATACGCCAACACACCCCTACCGATAACTAACGCGGGTCGGTTTTGAACAAACTTGGACTATTATGTACTTCTTGGGCCAAAGGAAATGGTAGATACTGTGATAACTGAGAACTAAGATTGCGTCTTTTATAACTCGAAATCGTTACACGACTTCATATGTTATTTATCTGCCGAACAAAATCACCGCTTTTTCCACCAGATTTATGCGCCACTATAATTTCCAAGATGACCATTTCTTTTCCTGCGACCGCTTTCAGCATATCCCAAACGGTAAGTAACGAGACCGAGACAGCGGTAAGTGCCTCCATTTCAACACCAGTTTTACCCTCGCAGGACACCGTAGCTTCAGAAAGAACACTGGGCATATTCTGACGAGAGGTTGAAGCCGGCTCTGGCGTGAGCTTGACCGCTACATGCGAGAGCGCCAACGGATGACAAAGCGGAATAAGATCAGCCGTGCGTTTAGCCGCCATAATTCCCGCAAGCTGGGCAACAGTGAGGACATCGCCCTTTGCTCTCGCCTTCTGCGTCGCACGTTCTAGTTCTGGCAAAGAGTTTCCGTTGTCGTCGCTAACGACTTGTTTTCCGGTTATAAGCTCATAAGCGATGGTCGGAAGCAAAATACGGCCTTGCGCTGTTGCAACTCGTCTCGTTGCATCTTTTTCAGAAACGTTGACCATTGATGGCCGGCCGCTCGCATCAATATGAGTCAATCCTGCCTGATGAGTAATTTGGCCACTCTGTGAAGAACATGCGGTGGTGGCGTGGAAGGAACGCCGTGCGGTCTGGAAGGGTACGTTTGACGCCGACGTGATCTTATTTATCAAGTGGCTGGGTATAGCATTTCGTTGAAGGGGTGCACATCTCGTAAATGGTGAATAGGTGGCTTTGTGTGCTGATGGTCTGGACTTCTGAGTACAACCTAGGAGTGAGGAAAGATAAGATGAGGAATCAGATAAAATATGCCGCACCGCAAACTGCCGCACCTAACCTCCAATTAAAATCATAGGTCGGTTGGTAACCACGTCGATGTCATTCATTCCTGCGTGCTTGGCTGCCTTGCCTTTCACTGCAGAGCCAATAATTCCCAACAGCTCATTGTCAGAGACTCCAGCTCGCAAATGGTCACGCAAGGACACCTCCTTTGAATCAAACAGACAGACCTAACAGAAATGGTTAGCCCTTTTTTGGTATTCAGATGACACCCTTAGCACTAACCTTGATCTGTCCATCTGCAGTGAGGCGCAATCGATTACAACTTCCGCAGAAGTGATCGGACATGCTGCTTATGAAGCCAAAGCTACCCGCATATCCTGGAATTCGATATGACCGCGCAGTGTCATTAAGTTCGTCAGATGCCTTGTAGACACCAGGGTGGCGCTCTGAGATGATCTTTAATAAATTTGCGGAAGGCACCATCTTTGCTGAGTCCCATTTGTTGCCTGCTCAGGACATGGGTGAAACTAGGCCTCATATGGCTACCATCAAAGTCTACTTACCTGTGAAAGGCATAAATTCAATAAACCGGACCGAAAGTGATTTTTGTCGAGTCATCTCAACAAAATCGAGAATTTCATGTTGGTTCAAATTTTTAATCACCACAACATTGAGCTTTGTCTCTAATTCTGGAGACGCTAAAGCCATGTCGAGAGACTTTAACACTGCTTCGTGTCCTCTCCGGCGTGTCATTATTTCAAAACGGAAAGGATCCAGGGTATCCAAGCTGAGAATTTCCAAAGAATGAGATTCCAGCAAACATTTCAAAAAGTAAAGAACTCGCCTCAAGTTCACATGCGTAAGGCCATTCTGCATTAACTGAGGAAGATAACGATGAAGGACCAATCCATTGCTGGTCATCCCAATGCTTTGAAGCCCATGTGCGCGGAGGTCATTCAGTCGACCTGGAGGTTGTATGAGATTTCTGAACATATAATCCGAATCCAAGTATCAAAACATACCAACAAGGTCAACAATACCCTTCCGAATGGTTGGTTCTCCACCTGTCAGCCTGATTTTGGTTACACCACTCTTCACGAACAGAGTCGCAAGGCGGACAATCTCGTCTTCCGTTAGGATATGTGCGTGCGGAGAAAGCTCGATGCCCTCGTTAGGCATGCAATAAAAGCATCTCAAATTGCACCTTTCCGTGAGCGAAATGCGTAGATAGTTGTGCCGACGGCTGAAGCTATCTATTAGGGAAGGCGAGAAGGGACGAAGGGAGTCTGCCTGCGCGATCTTGGCCTGGATGAAGGAGTAGGACAGTTCAATATCTACTGGGCCGATAGCAGATTGTAACTTCCTACTTTTGCTTGGGCTTGTAGACTTTTTGAGTCTACGACAACTGCTTGCCTTAATTTGCTTGCTGATGAAAAGTTTCGTCGGCCGAGTCGCAGCATGTGTGCAGTGACACGAAGTTGCAGTAGCCAGTCCGATTATATATGGCCGAATGACCTTGGAGGAGAACCAAGCAGACCGTGGCTTGTAGAGAGTGAACGCGCGGAGGCAGAAAACGGCGAGTGATTGAAGGGGGTTAAGCACATGATCCCCATGGCCGGAGCTAAAGAAGAGATGCGTGGCTGAGAAGGGCTGAAACATGCCACCCTGATTCCGCAAGTGAGTCAGCCCGTGTCTCGTCTGGCTTCTCTCGGGCGCTTCTTAATTCAGATTTTCCATATCAGATAAGATGCACTGACATTGTGGAGACCCTTTTCATGGCCACAATTTTCTGGTGTTTCAGGCTTTGATACATGTGCATGATCTGAGCAACCACATAAAGAGGCAGAATGCAAATAAAAGCTGTTTTATGTTAAGGCAGGGCTATAGATTGTAGAGCAATCAATAAACAGCTTCTCCCGCGACAATCTGTGCTGAAATGTTCCAGGCGCTACAGGGAACAATTAATATTCACATATCAGATGGTGATTTGAGAAATACAAAACAGTTACTTACTCAGGTTGCTCAATCGGTAAGCCTTTCAAAGTGGTACTCAGCAAGTCCGCGACCAAGCGGCCAAAGATCACAGTCCCCGCCGGATTCCTAATTATTGCGATTGTAAGCTTTCAGCAATTTGGCAAGGCACGACAGCCAACGAGAAAGAACTCACAGATGTGTGTTATCGCTTGGCAGCCTGTTGAGACGATGTGCCGCATCTGCCCCAATTTTGTTTACATACGTCAGGCTCGCGTTGTGAAGGTCCAACGACGGAAGCGAGAGGTTCCGAGCTACAGAAAGCGTAGCTGATAGACATCAAAGAACGGTTCAATGAGAAAACAAAAAGGGACAAAATGTTGAACGATGACTGACCATCTGCCCAAGGACCGAGGGTGTCAGAAACCGACGAACCACTGAAACCACGCCGGGTAAGGCTGGTCACAAGCACGGGCTCTGCACCGGCTTTCATGAGCGTTTTCGCCATCACCGTTAGGTTTGCAGCCATAGACTCGGCAGAAGCAATCTTTTGGTCGCTGGAACAGAGAACAACAGTAAGTGTCAAGGCGGATGGGCTCAAAAGACGTGTGGACTCACTTGTGCCCAAACTGAACAGTTACGACAGTCCGGCGGCCGAGCGCGACTTGCTTCTTTACGTCGGCCAGCGCGATATCCCAATACCCACCAGAAACATATGTCCCAGTCGTAGCACCATTCTAATGGGGCAATTAAGGTTGGGGCTACAGCACCCTCTTATGTGTTCACATACCTTTCCGCGGTTAATGCATGGCCTAAGTGCAGTTTAATATAAGCAAATCGGAATTTTTATATTGAAATTGCGACGAAGACTCACGTTCCATCCCACAAGCTGCTGCAGAAGCCATTTCCCCATCCACCCGAGTTGGGCGTCGTGCCGTTTGCAGTAGTCGAGTCGCCAATGAGAACAAATGAGACCTTCGAGTCAGAATGGATTGGACGGGGGTCCCAATTGTTTTGCCCAAGGACACCGGTAGTGGCGGCAACGACGAGAGTGAGGAGCACACTGGGAGAACGCATACTGGTTCGAGTAAAAAGTCAAGGAATTCGAGGGACAAGAAGGCAAGCAGGTTCGATGTGTTGGGTCCATATGAATATAACCTGTTGTTGGAAGCATGCCCGCATGGTCATGGTACTGAATGAACAGACGGAAGTAGTCATGAACCACGAGCGTGATCCGGATTTGAGATCATAGCCGGCCCGGCCGGGAACTTGTGACCGCTCCTGTGATGTACGGGAGTTGTAGGCACGGTTTGGGAGTGTAGATCCCATCGTTCAAACAATCCGTTAACGTTATAATCATTGCGCTATCATAAGAAGGAAGGTGGGTATGTACCAATGTGCAACTAAAATATGCATAATGCGGAGAGGGAGAACGCATCCTCTCTCACGCGAAACGATAGAAATAAGAAGAAGAAATTAGTCGCTGAGAAGAAGAAAAAAAGGGGAAAAAAGAAAGTAACCATCTATCTCTTTGTTCCTGCCGAAGTACTCGTCGTTCTACGCCTTGCTCCACCTACAGGAGCCGACGCCGCCAAATCGGCTGCTCCGTCTGCGAGCTTGCGCGTACTAGGCTTCACCCGCCCGATCCTGCTCGTCTTCAGTTCGCTCTTGATCGGAGGCGGGCGGGGCGAGTTGCCCAGCTGCGTGCGAGAGTGCGTGCTAATGCTTGTCACCGGGGGCGGGAGCGGGCCCAAGTCGTCCGTCGTCAGCACGTCGCCTGACCCCTTGTAGTACTCCGCGGACGGCGGGCGCAGCCCGCTCGACTGGAGCGAGGTGCTTGACCCGAAGGAAGTGCGCTTTGCGGCGTTGTAGAACGCACTCGGGCCGGTCGTCGAGCGTGCGAGGGGTTCGGCCCGGCCGACGACGGTCGAGACGGACGCGACGGGCAGGAACGTCGGCGTCGTCGGCGTCGTTGGACGTGAGCTGAGTGGGGTGGAGAGCGTGCTTGTAGAGGTGCCGAAACTCGCGCTTCGCTCGGTCGCACTCGTGGTCCCGACGGAGAAGTTCGACGGCGGCCGGCGCGGCGCTGTAGGCGTCGTCGTGGTTGACATCGACGAGTGGGGAACGCCGATCGTGCTGCGTGCAAGCATGCTTCGCCCTGTAGCGGAGGAGACGGAGGTCGACATGCGGAGCGGCATCGGGGTGCGGTGCTGTGTCGGGCTCGGTGAGCGTTCGGCCGCGCGCTGGTTAGCGCGCAGGCGTTCGCGATCACGGAGCGGAGACGGGGAGCCGTCCTCAGAAACCATGACCCAGGAAGTGTCTCCAAGGGCGGAGCGGCGCTTGTCGTCCAGAAGACCACCGGTGACCGTACGCTTGCGCGGGGAGAGGTCGAGTGAGCCGGCCCGCGAGGACATGGACACTGCGCGCGAGAGGGGGGCCGCGCTGTGTGGTGGGCTGTTGAGCACGGTAGGCAACGCCGAGGCCGAGGTCGAGACAGGCGTCGTAACCGTAGAGTTGTTCGCGCCTGTGGCTCGGCCGAGGGTGGTACGCAGAGTGGGCAGGCGAGGGACACGGGTGTGGATCTTCTGCTCGAGCGTGCTGAAGCGGTTGCGCCAGTCTGTGACCTTCTGCGCGGCCTTGCTGCGCGGAATCGGCAGCCCCGAAGGCGGAGAGATGGACGTAGCGCTGTTCAGCATCGTCTCCAACGAAGGCAGCGGCGGCACCGGAGGCCGGCCCTGGGGCGACGTCGCGGTGCGCAGGCCCAAACGGGGGTGCGGAGAGCCACGGACGGTCCGGCTGAGTGGGGCGGTGGCCGTGGTAGAACGCGCGAGGAGGGAAGGGCCGACAGAGGGCACGCGAGAGTTGCTGACCCCCGTGCGTTTCGTGACGGACTTCGCAAGCCGTGAGGGGCCCTCAGGAGAAGATTGAGGCTGTGGTATACGCCTTTTGGGAGAGGTCGTAGAGTTTGTGACGAGGTCAGAGAGCTGAAGGTTGTCGACGGGGGTACTAGGGGGTGGCTCGTCAAAGGAGCCGTGAGGATGGTTAGCACTGTTCTGCGCCGACGAAGTAGAGGAAACGTCGGTGAGCATGGAGGCGCGAGATGGAGCTGCTTGTTTCCTCAATATCGCAATCTCTTCGTTCGCATCTGAAAGGAGAAAAACGGTAAGCTGTATGCGTGTGAACGGCCGCTCAGTGCTGACCTCTGAGTTCGTCCTTCATCCTCTGATGTTCCTCTTCTAAACCCGCCTTGTCGAGCAGCTCATGCTCCAACAAAATCTTCTCCTCCAATGCGCGCGCATACTTGGACTCGACGTCCGCAAGGCTGGATGAAATGGCCCGCTCGTTGCGCTCGAGATCGTCGTTGCCCATCTCCAAGTCCCGCAGCTGTATCTTCATGCGCTGGGCTTCCTGGCGTATCATGTCCAGCTCACGCTGCAGAGAGGTAGTCGTAGTGTTGTGTGTAGTTTGGAGGGTCATGAATTTGGACTGAAAGCACCACCCGGTCAATCAACCTCCTGCGAACCACAGTCTGCTCACGGGCGACGGGGCGACACGCACCTTCCACTCGTCTCGTTCGGTCTCCAACCTGGCCACCTTGTTCTTCAGATCCTGCTGCGCCTTCTCTGTGCGTTCGAGCTCCCGCTCGAGCTCCTCCTCAAGCTCCTTGGACGACGTCTGGAACTCGTCGAGCTCATTTCGGGTCTCGGCGAGGACGTCGGCGACTTCGAGGTACTTGGCTCTCCAGTCTACGTTGCTGCTAGTCGGAGACGGGAAACTGTTTGACGAAAACGCCGGATTGAAATTTTCGATGAGCGTCTGGCAGAGGGATCGTCAGGGAACGAACAAGGGGCGGACGCACTCGAGAGAGCTGCTGTCGTCAAGGCCAAACATGTTATTACGCAGTGCATTCGGACGTGTGAGGACTGCTGTCATGTTCCCACCCGACGAGCCAGCCGCAGGTAAAATAGTAATGATGGGCTACAATAAGAATACAGCCAGAGGAGAGAAATGGCGTCGAAATGCGTCGTACAGGGCGAGATCCAGCGGAGGGAGGGAGGAGGGGGGAGGAGGCGGGGGAGGAGAGCCAAACCGAACCAGGAAAGGAGACGACTCGAGCCGTGCCCTCAGCCCGAACATCGTCCAACCACCGTCGCCCGGGTCGCTCCCCACCCCACCCCCTCGCCATGCGTCCACCGCGTGGCCCGCTTACTCCAACGACCACAAGTTGGGACACCAGGAGAGGCATGTGAATATATGTAAAGGACGAGCGTTGTGTCATAAAAAGAGAAAGAGAGAAAGAGAGAGAGGAGTGACGAATAAGTATATTCTGATATTATTGAACATCCATCGCTGCTATCTACAACATAAATCTAACACCGATCAAGGCTCAGAGGTCCTCCGGCTTTGCACACTTCCTTTTTTCGATCCGGCCAGTCTTTGGGCACCGCATCTCTTGCCAAGATACAGGTTCCATGGTCGCACCTAAAACATAGAGAGAGAGAAAAAAAAGAAGACAGCTAGATGAGACTCTGGAAAGGACAGTTGATTCGAATCAACTTGCCGGCTTCGCTGATCGCAAAAATCACGCCAAGGTCGTTCCGGGCTGTTGTGATGTAGTAATTACGAGCATCGCCCAGAGAAATCTAATCGGGGAAAAAAATAATTAGACATGTGGGAGACCCAATGACAAGCAATGCGGGTAGATTGGCTAACCACTTGGCCCTTGACGACATCTCCGCCCCGAAAACAGTCGGCAATTTTCACTTTATCTTTCTCGGTCGCGCGCACGTCTTGCACGCGAATGACGCCGGTAAAGTCCTCCCCAACGGGCAAAGGAACGCCGTCCACGATGGTGATCGACAAGGTCGCCTGCAGCGGAGACAGTCGAGTGATGGAACCAAGGACTATGGATCCATCGGACGGCGGCTGAGGTCGGATGCGTTTGATGGCAAGAGTCTGAGCTCGGAGAGAGAGAGGGAGGGAAACCCATAGGTGCGCGCATGAATTTTCTTAGGCTATACATCCCAGCTAGAGACGAGACGAACAGATCCTTCCTGCGCGGGCGTGCCGACGACACTCGCTCTGACTTGACCATCCCTGGCGTAGACTCCTGAACCCAACTGTGGCACGGGGCCGCGGGGGACGGGGATGGGCTGGCCTGGAAGATAGATTTCTGATGACATTGCGTCCTTATGCTATTTTTTTTTCTATTTTTGTTGTCCCTTCTAGTGTGTGGGCAGAGGGACAAAAGTGGTTGGGGCAAGGTCGGAAGTTGACGGAGGGTGTAAGAGTTGGGAAAGGGACTGGCCGGAGCCCGCCGCGTCGGACTTACCTCTCTCCCTCCCAAAAGTTACCACCAGCTGCCCCAAATCCCCCCCTCCCCTTCGTTCTCCCTCCTCCATCGCTCCAAAAATGGCCTCCTCACTCGCCCGCATCGTCGCTCGTGGTGCGTATATGCGCTTTGATTGCATCACAAACGTTTCATCCTCACGCACACACCACACACATCAGGGATACACTCTTCGGCCCGCCGAAATGCACTGGCCAAGTTTGCCATGCCGGCCATGAGCCCGACCATGACAGAGGGCGGCATCGCCAACTGGAAAAAGGCGGAGGGCGAGTCTTTCTCCGCCGGCGAAGTCCTTCTCGAAATTGTGAGTCTCGCACGTCGAATCGCTCTCCTGAGAGATCGCGCGTTTCTGATTATACATGTCGCACTTTTCCGTAGGAAACAGACAAGGCCACTATCGACGTAGAGGCCCAGGAAGATGGCATCCTCGCCAAAATCATCGTGCGTGCCTCTCACGTGCTTTTCCAGCTTTCATAGGGAAAACACTCACGACGCGCGTCAGAAACCCGATGGATCGAAGGGCGTCCAGGTCGGATCGCCCATTGCCATCCTTGCCGAGGAGGGCGACGACCTCTCAGGCGCTGCGAAGCTCGCGGAGGACGCCGCCGGGGAGGCACCCAAAAAGTCGGAGGGCGGCGCTGAGGAGGGCAAAAAGTCCGAGTCTGCGCCCAAGCCCAAGGCGGAGGAGAAGAAGGCCTCACCAGAGGCGGGTCAAAAGGCGCCCGAGAGCGAAGTTCGTCGGGAGGTGCTCCCCAAGGGCGAGCGCATCTTCGCGACGCCGATCGCGAAGCGTCTCGCGCTCGAGCATGGCGTGCCGCTCGCGCAGGTCAAGGGCACTGGTCCTGAGGGTCGCATCACTCGGGAGGACGTCGAGAAGTTCAAGCCTGAAGCCGCCTCATCTGCTTCAGCTGCGACTTCGGCGCCGGCCGCGCCCGGTGCGGACTACGAGGATGTGCCGGTATCGAACATGCGCCGTACGATTGGCCAGCGCCTCACGCAGTCCAAGCAAGAACTCCCCCATTACTACGTGACGGTGGATGTGAAGATGGATAGGGTGCTCAAGCTCCGTTCGGTGTTCAACAAGGCATTGTCGGAGAAGGAGGGCGGCGCGAAGCTCTCGGTTAACGACTTCATTGTCAAGGCCACTCAGCTCGCACTTGCTGACGTTCCGGAGGCAAATTCAGCATGGCTTGGTGATAAAATTCGCACGTAAGTTGACGGAACTTGAAGTTTTTTTTTTTTTTTTTGGCCCGCGCACTTGTCTCACGCACCTATACAGTTACAAAAAGGCAGACATCTGCGTCGCTGTCGCAACACCCACAGGCCTCATCACTCCGATTATCAAGGATGTTGGGTCAAAGGGTCTCGTCAGTATCTCCTCGGAGGCCAAGGCGCTCGCGAAGAAGGCACGCGACGGCAAGCTTCAGCCACAGGAGTACCAGGGCGGCACGTTCACAATCTCCAACCTCGGCATGTATGACGTCGCCCACTTCACCGCGATCATCAATCCGCCGCAGAGCTGCATCCTCGCCGTCGGCTCCACGACACCAACACTCGTGCCCGCACCTGAGTCTGAGCGTGGCTTCGAGACTGCGAACGTGATGAAGGTCACCCTCTCGTCCGACCACCGGACTGTCGACGGTGCCGTTGCCGCGCGCTGGCTCAAGGCGTTCAAGGGCTACCTCGAGAACCCGCTGACGTTCATGCTCTGAGGTCCGTGTGCGTTGTACATGCTACCATTCCGCCGGGCGTCTTCTGGTTCCTTCCATTTCACCCGTTCCTCGCCCATTACTCCGGTGCTCTCCTTCCTTCTTATGATGATAGATGGTTATCTGTATCTTCGTCTGTTGCCAATTAATTGACTCGGGCTTTTACTCCGCGGTGTCTGATGAGCTCACATGTACACCAGACTTGAACATTCTCACCTTCACACTCTCCGGATAGCGGGGCGTATCTCCGACTGGATGAGCCTGTTCGTGGTGCTAAGTTTGTATCCCTTTATTAGGCAACTCCCATCCAAGACAGTGCTTCTGAAACGTGTAGTATGCATGCCTTGGAAACGTTTGCCATTTGTTGGGGTGTATCATACTGTCCACCTACGTTTTGCTGTTCCCGTTGACTCCAATGATTTCCCCCCTTCCCCATCGGGAACTGCTGTCTGGCCGTGAGCACGTTGCAGACGCCGCAGCAGATCCCAGCTTCCAAACATCTACTGGAGAGCTGACGGCTGTGGCGGCATGCCAGGAGGCACATAGGCCCCAGTAAATCAACTCCGGCAGGGTCTTGGAGGGGGCCACCACTGTGGAGGCTCTGCAGGAGTAGGTCACTTGGTCACCTCGTGGATACGAGCTCATATCACTGTCGTGTTTTGCAACTGAATAGTCTGACAACTCATCGGCTCGTTTTATCCGGCAATAACGTGCAGCAGCCTAAATGATTATCGTTCAGTAGCAAGCCGACAGTTAACGAGGTGCGTACCACCGCTATTTTCACGTTGTAAAGGAGCTGAATGCGTGTTATTGTACCGCTCCGACAAAACCTTTTTACAGACTTATTTTTATTTCCAAAGACCGACGCGACCCACTGTCGTGGCGTTGTAGTCGATTAAGTCTGCTTTAGCAAGAGAAGCGGGGACCTAGTTACTATGTGGGCCGGCGCTGATGTATTGCTGACATTGTCGACCGGATGAGTCTTGTCTATGCCAGAATTGACCCTTTTTCCAAGGCTTAGTCGAGCTCCTGCCTTATGCTTCTGTTCTACGGTTACCTTACGGGAACGCAGCCATTTCCAGCCGATCCTTCGCCTTTCAAATATCAAGGGACGTTTGTTTTGCCATGAACGACAAAGTCTGGAACCGAGTAAGTTCATTAAGCTTGTATTAATGATGTACGTTAGTACCCGATGATCCATCGGCTTTTGGACACACGAGGGATCTGTGTATACGCGCAGGTTAATCATACTTGTTGGCTGCGGCTGATTGATATCAAGTGGAACCAGGAGTACCGAGCACCTTCAGCCTTGCTACGTCCTCAGACGTTAATCTGTTTGTCATCCCTAACACTAGTCATACGTCCAGTGTATGGTGACTACACAGATGAACAGAGGCTTAGTGGAACGACGCCCTCAAATAACTATGTCGTTAACCGCAGCTTTAAACTGTGGCTTGGCTGATGGGCCTGCCGTCGTACAGAACCTGAAGCATATTCATAGATTTGGCACGGTGTTGCCCGATTGGATGAGCACAGCATTTAGTTCCTCCGAGAGATTTCACCGAATACGTTATTGTAAAATACTCTTCGGGTAGAACGGACCGTCGATATCACGCTTGTACCGGTAGCTGAACTGCAAATGAAGTATCCCAGGCCAGTAAATTAGTACATGGGCATGACAAATTTTCTAACTGAGTGACTGAACAGTTGCGCGATGTCGCCGGAGTTGACATCTAGATTTGCGTTACCATTTCATAGAGTTCTTTGTGTCCAAATCCACTTGGAGAATCAGTTTGCAAGGTCTGTCGCCCGGACGTTTGTTCTGAGATTATGGCACAGTGATACGCATACCCTTCACCTAATGCAGTCCCATTATTGGATCATCTTTATAATTAGACATATCATGCTCGTTTACAGTGAGTAACTTGCTCAATATTGGACGACTGGTGAACTATGACTTTTAATCGACGTGTGTGACAAATAAACATCAGGAATTTGTTGGTAACAAGCCTGGTGGGGAGCCTATGCGCCTTATACTCGCGTGAAGATGACCTGCCTGGCCTTTTCATACCGCCCTAACCTCAACGAAAGAGAAGATATGGTGCTCAATACATGAACGTGTTGCTTCTTGAGTACAGGAGTATGCACCAAGTATTATGAAAGAATGAAAACGTCATTGCACCAAGATTACTCGATACATTCTACGCATCAAATGAACTGATACTTACCTGATAGTGATAATTAAAGCTCTAAAATCGTAAGCAGTAGACTGGGGAGAGGGAGAAGAGGATGACAGGTCATAATAAGACCAAACCCTATGTCACCGTTTTTAATATGAAACGTTAGTTGTGGGGTTTGGAAACATCGCGCTTCTTTGTGCTCGCTAAGACTTCCGGCGCTGCTTCAATGTTCGCTATATTTATCTCCAGCACCGAACACTGATAGCGTAAAACATAGCCTGAGAACTTCCGCGTTTGGAACCTGTGTATGGATATTGGTGACAGATCTCTCATTAGGTACTTTAGTGGGTGTACATATGTCGCAAGTATCATTGTGATTTTAGCACGATAAATTGACACGTTCCTCCATTGCACACGATATTAGCGTTGAATTAGTGATGTTGGGGGTATGTAATCTTCGGTTACTTGTAAAATGGTCGAACGGGCGTTTTGTGCCGCCTTGTTCGCAGCAACTCCGGATTTCAATATACAATACCTACGCAAGCTATACGCGTCTAGACTGTTATCGGCACATACCAACACTCCCGATGAGTAATCGTTCTGCTTGCATCAGTGATAGATCTCCTATCGCGAAGTTTGAAAATCGCACGCAAACGGCGCCATAATTCAGATCGATGATCTTGGTGGGGATTTGTACTGAAGGAAGAGCATGATTGAAGCGTGTTCCAAGCTATGCGCGCTTATTTGCCCTGAAGGCTGGAGTTATCCCAAGCCAGTCACGTGGTATTTCAAACTTTATTTCTCTTCTCACGGGTTCGGCTCCCACCTTCGGAGCGATTGCCATCCATCGTTGTTGCCACCGACCGTTTTCGCTACTCCCCTTCACCTAAAATGGTTTGCCGTCATGCACTTCAAGGGCTTGAATCAATCGCATTAACAAAGGTTCTCAGGACTCTTCCAAGGCTAACGTTAAGCTCGCAAAAGTTATCAAGGTCTGATGGACAAATATTTCCTCAAAATCGATCAAAGCAGCTAACGCAGTCAACCCATTCGTAAAGGTCCTCGGCCGTACCGGATCACGAGGAGGTGTGACTCAAGTTCGTGTTGAGTTCATGGACGACACAAGCCGAACTATCATCCGTAACGTGAAGGGCCCCGTCCGCGAGGAGGACATTCTCGCCCTCCTTGAGTCCGAGCGCGAGGCGCGGTGCGTGTCACTTTCTATGAAAATGCTAGCCATTACTGAGATTGAGAGATTGATAGTCGTCTTCGGTAAAGGCGTCTGCTCACCGCCACCCCATCACCTCGTTGTTTCCTCCTCTTATTGCTACCTCAACTCTTTTTCCCCTGTTTGTACGCATGCATAGGATCATTTCCTGACGAATACACCAAATCATGGTGTTGCACCCACACAATTACCCCTATCTGCGCTTGATATGAAGATGACAAAGTGTCTACGCAGAACTTTTCTCCACTAAGTTTGCAACACATAAATTGCAGGCGGGATGAGCACCAAAATATCTCAACCCAATCCTCCCCCCCCCCTTTTTTTTTCTTCCCTAGATAGGGCAGGTTCGGTGATCGAGTGCCAGTTTTTTTTTTTTTTTTTTTGACCATACATCCGTAAGACACTCAAAATTTTGCAGAGATTGATCCGCTCAAATCATTGGTTTCCCTCCTCCCTTCTTTGCTTTCTGCTTAAGATCTACTGCGTCATGGGTGGCTACGCTTATGTTACGCTTCTTACTAGAGATAATTATCTGCCTGGTATCCTCGTACTCCAGCGCAGCCTTCGTGCTGTCGGTACCCGGTATCCACTGGTGGCTATGATTACTCCCGGGCTCGCAGAAGCAACTCTTCGCATAATGGAACGAGAGGGTATCACCACCACCACAATTGATT
Organism: Waitea zeae; assembly: GCA_037855215.1. Taxonomy (NCBI): domain Eukaryota; kingdom Fungi; phylum Basidiomycota; class Agaricomycetes; order Corticiales; family Corticiaceae; genus Waitea; species Waitea zeae. The sequence continues at coordinate 31,013 of JAZHGK010006194.1, read as the reverse complement.
ACCTTATGCCCCTACCCGAGCAAAACGGACCGGTTTTAGATGTATACGACGGACGCTTCCATGATACATGGACAAAATTGAGGTAGGGTGTTATTTCCCTTATGGCGAACTTCAAACTTTAATCTCATTGCTCTTGCTCTATCTTCAGGGTGTTTGGACTGGAGGGCTATGACCGCATTGTGATGCTGGATTCGGACATGGTGATCCGCAAGAATATGGATGACTTATTTTCGCTCGACATCCCTAGGGACTGGATAGCCGCCACCCACGTGTGCGCGTGCAATCCGCGTCAATTACCCCACTATCCTTCAGACTGGTACTTGGTTGACTTGAGCTATCTCATTTCAAAAAAAATTCATGCGATTTTTCTAGGATCCCCGCTAATTGCGCACATAGCTCAGTTACACATCCCGGCGGTATTACCTCGCCGCCCGAGATTGCGCCTGATAGCCCGCGCCCGTACAGCCAGCTCAATTCCGGACTTGTGGTTTTGCATCCGTCCCACGAGCTAGAAGCGCAGCTCGTTGAGTACTTGCACACTTCTCCTCTAGTCTCAACCTGGACTTTCCCAGATCAAGACCTGCTATCGTCCTTCTTCGCTGGCCGTTGGCGGGTATTACCGTATGTCTACAATGCATTGCAACCGATGGCAAAGGTCCACCCACCACTTTGGAGGGATGAAGAAGTCCATTGCTTGCATTACATTGGCCCAACCAAGCCATGGAACGGTCGTGAGGCATACGATCCATTATACAAGACGTCGAACGATTGGTGGTGGGAAGTGTACGATGAGCTCATGTCTGAACTCGAAGCAAACGGCCCAGAAGATGTGGAGGCGATGAAGCGGTTTGTGAAGGAATAAGGGAAGCCAGAGGTGTGCTTGTGTGTGTATGATTGTCGGATTACGTCCTCGTTTCTGTAGCCTTCCTTTTAGCTCGATTAGCACAAGCCGATCATTTCTTCTCCGAGAAGCAAAGGAACTTCCTGAATGGAACAACCGATCGCTTCCGATGTGCACAATGTGGCTGACGCATCAATATTTCGTCCGAGGATCGAGGCCTTTTAGTCAGTACCTGAGAGCAGGAGAGATGCAAAGGCCTACGTCTTTTGAGAAAAGTGTTAGTCAGGTGATGTGACGTTCCTTATGAGTGCGTTCTTAACTCAATCGCGACCTCAATCGTGATGAGAACCCAGATAATTCGACTAGGGTGATGGCAGCTGAAAGTTTTGGTCAATGTACCGTAAACATGAGAAGAATAATAGGAAGTAACTACGTATTGGAATGGAACCTAGCACTTCGGAGTTGAGCGATAGATAGGAAAATGTTTTCAACCAGAAAAAACCTATGAGATGGTCTGTTCAACAGCGGCAAAAACACGCACATAAGTATATGCACATCGATTGGTGTAGATATAGCACTTACATGTTTCACGGCTTCTAGCGAGAAATATTCTTGTACAAAAGGCGTGGACTCTTTTGGCTAAGAATATGTGTCTTGAGTTATGTTTCTTTTTATGCTCAATATGATCCGTATAAAACTGGAATCATAGCGAAATTTATAGGGCCGGCTTGTTCAAATCCCTCATCAACGATTTACTCCTATAAAACCAATAAAAATGACGCACTTGATTAATGCAAAGGAGGAGAGAAGATGGATGTTGAGATCAATAGGTCCGGGCGCACGTTCTATCGACGATCAAAACCCACGATACGCTCGACTAAATTACTCACATATGCACTTGATAACGAGCAAACACTCGGGTTTGTTAATTTGATATCATAATATGGGCGAGCCGTAGTTGCCTATGCCTACAAAAGCCCTCAGCACCACACAGAATCAACAAAAAGCACAACATTGCCTACCCGCTTGTCAAGCACTAATCAGCAATCCGTACCACTATCCCTTCATCGCCCTTAATGCCTTCCGCTCGTGCTTATGTTACCCTTCTCACAAAAGACAATTATTTGCCCGGTGTGGTGGTTTTGAACCGCTGCCTGCGTGAAACAGGGAGCCGCTATCCACTCATGGTGCTGGTTACTGCTGGTCTTTCACCTGCAGCTCAGCGCGTTTTAATGAATGAAAAACTTCAAACGCGCCTCGTCGACCCTATTATTCCCCAATCTGGGCCGGTGATATCCGCCTTCGACTCTCGTTTCACAGAGGCCTGGACTAAGCTTCGGTACGTGCCGGGGTTTGAAATGCTCCAGGTTCCGAGTCCTTCTAACAACATGATTATATAGGATTTTTGGCCTCGAAGAATACGAGAAGGTTGTGATGATTGACTCGGATATGACAGTTCGCCGGAACATGGATGATCTATTTGACATTGATATCCCAAAAGATTGGATTGCAGCATCTCATGCGTGCCTGCAATCCGCGCCAGCTACCACATTATCCTAAAGACTGGTAAGCGTGCTTTCAAACTATCTCTGTATATTTCAAAAGAGCTTACGTCGATGCACTCAGGACTCCCGCCAACTGCGCACACACATCTGTATCGCATCCGGAGGGTATCAAGAAGCCGCCGCGTATTAAACAGGACAGTCCTCGTCCATACACTCTGCTTAATTCTGGACTAGTGGTCTTGCATCCCTCACGAACGCTCGAGCAACAGCTCGTGCGCTTCTTGAACAGCTCCCCAGACGCAGTGAACTGGACGTTTGTGGACCAAGACTTACTGGCAGCATACTTCATAAATCGCTGGCGCGTCTTACCCTATACTTATAATGCGCTGCAGCCAATGGCAAAAGTGCATCAACGACTCTGGCGCGATGAAGAAGTGCGATGCGTGCACTATATTGGACCTATCAAACCTTGGAATGGGCGGTCCGCATTTGACCCGGCCTATCAAACATCGAACAACTGGTGGTGGGCAGCCTACGACCGTCTAGAAGCCGATCTTAAGAAGAACCGTTCTGAAGATAGAAACTTTATAGCCCAGTTTGTCAAGAATTAGAGAAAGAAAGGGGGAAAACAGCTTCATAAGAGTATTTGAAATGTTACGCTCTCCAGGCCACATGAACTTGGTCAGTTCGGTACCTATGTGTTTTGAGTTATAGATATTAGATTCTTCGAAGGCATAGACTTGCCTTTGTGTACATGTGCTATCGCTTAGATTCGTTTTATGACCCATCCTATAAGCCAACAAACCTGCCTGCGCTATCATGATCCCATTGTCAATGCAAAACCTTGGACATTGGTCAGTTTCTTTTCTTTTTCTTATCAGCAGGCTATAGCATAAAAACCTTTCATCTGTTGCAAAAACGTTTCCCCCTCTCTCCCTTGACATGATACCCATCATCTCTTGTAATCTTTCGTTGCCTACGTTAAATCCTGTTAACATATATCCTGGTTGCAGGTAGCTTGATACGCACAACCAACACCGCCAACAATCAAAACCTCCTTGCTGCCGATGTGGGCCATCGCACGTTCCGTTGTTTCTACAAGCATAGCAAACACCGTCTCTTGCAGCGAGAAACAAAGGTCCTGAGGAGTTATGATATCCTCGTTGTCTATTTCATGAGGCGTAGGATTTGAGCGGAATCGTTTATCTTGCGTGTATGCCTCTGTCGCAGTAAGAATGCCAGACAAACTGACATCCATACCTTTGGTAGCGTATGGCAGCGGAAGCAACCGTTTTCCACTAATGTAGCCCGTCAGCGCTGAGAACCCCAAGAAAATTAGAGCAAACTACCGCTTCGCCTCCTGTTCAATGTTATATCCAGGACTAGGATCATTGCTCAGGTTAATTACACGAGCAAACCTATCCAAGCAGTTACCAACTGCAATATCAAGGGTTTCACCAAAAATACGATAACACTGGCGCGAGTAGGCAATGACTTGGGTGTTCCCGCCAGAAACATACAAAACGACAGGATTTTTTGCTCCTGTTATCTCCCGTCCCATCTCAATATCTACCCAAAGGTAAATTCCGACATATCCAACTATTATATGAAAGGTATTACGCACGCCCAACACAATGGTTGACCCCGACCAGTGGTTTGTGATAAAGAAGGGAGAGTGTTCGCGCGACAAGGGCGACAGACTGTAACGGTGCACCCATTCCAGGTCCTTAAAACTGGTTATGATACGTTTGTGGTCGGCAGTCAAGTAGGAGCACACCTTTCGTGTAGCATATACAATCTATCTCGTGTAGGGACACATTTGCCTTCGAGACGGCGTTGTTGATAACTTTGAGAGCCCACTCGCGATGATGTTGTGCCGTATCACGCGGTTGAAATCCCTCACCCGGAGGGGTGATGTATGTATGCCGAACGTTTGAGAGCACTGTGCTGGAGCCGCCAACATCATGCTTGATAATTCCTGCGCCCAGTTTGTTTGCGGAGCCTTCCAAGCCTAAGGCAAGCAGTGGCCTATCTGATGCGTTCTACATGAGATACAGCTTTAATTGTATTAAAATGGACCATTAACCAGGCTTTAAAAGAGGTGACGGTTTACGGACTCGACCAGGCATGATAAAACCTTAGTGTTATAGGAGGGTAAGCCAAAGCCAGACCCGGGTTACACAGTCAACAAAGTGACGTGAACTAAATGCTTCTTAAATAGGTTACGAGCCATATCGTATAGACAAAAAGACATAGCATTCAATCAATGGCTAACAACAACAATCGGACCCATCCCTTCCGATTCATCTGGACCCTTGATCCTGATTTTACCAAGGACCATCTCGCCTAGTTGCTGCCAAAGCACCAGACTCTCGGTTAGAATACGTCCTCGGAATTGTTGAGCAAATATAGAGGATAGCTGTAATCGCAAGTGTTTGAGCGCCACGTTACACTTTCCAGAAACACGGAATTTAATCTTCCGGTCGATGATAGCGGAATCGGATATAAGCTGAGTGATATCGTAAGAAGACCATTACAATCCACTAAAAGTTACGACAAACCTTGAATTCACATTCACCGCATAGCAAAGCCAAGGCAACGTCATCAACAGGTCCCGTTTCCCAGGCGTACATCCGCTTTGATTGCATCAATGTAAAAAATGCTAGATGGCGTGCACCAAGATCGGTAGGCTTTCGGCCTCGATTTATGGACGAAGGATGAAATGCTGCCGCCTGATTGTTTGAAATCGTTCGCATCTGACCACTCGTAAAGTCCACAGCAAGAACCTTTGGGTATAGTCCAGCGACGAGAGCAGCATTGAAGATGAAAGCGTTCCCTTCGTTTGCACTCAAGTATTCAGGAATGTGAAGAATGCGCACGTTCCGGCTCTTACTATACCGAGCGCTGTACGGATAAGTGAGTGCAAAATAAAAATCTGAATAATGATTGGCTTACCGACTAAGATCTCTCAGGAAGCCCTTGTCAACTTGAACGAAAGAGGCATCTGTCAGATATCCCATGAACTGCTGGCGGAGCTCTTCAATTTGTTGCAGATTCTGAAGGATAGATAAGCATAAGCTCAATAGCACAAATTGGTACCCACCTGATGACTAAGGAAATTGACTTTGCAGAACTTGTGTACGTGCCCGCCATTAGTGCAAGCTCGGCGCCAGCTGGCAAAAACATTGTGTATTGTCAAAAAGTCAGAGTTTTCGACCTTGAACGAGTTCTTTGCCGCGTCTGCCTGTTCTTCTTTACCAAAAGGAGTAACGAAAGGGCTTTTGGAACTTAACGCAGCGGCAACCGTGAGCGCAGGATCAAGACACCGGAATAATGCTGCGACCAAAAGAAATTTGCCAAGATGCACATCAGTTGGTAGCTTGCTCAAAAGTCGCCCCATTGGTGTGATCTCCTCGTTGGTGGTCAAAGCACGCACTTCGACGAGTGCTGATACCGCTCTTTGGATGTTTAGGGTCGAGGGAGGATCAAGAGCTCGCGTGAGAACATCTTCCACAGAAGTTCCTAGTTGCACCTTCATGATTTTGATACGAAGGGCAAGATCAGACAGGCTTAGCCGCATCATCTCGGGCTGAGGATGATCAGCCATCTGTAGGTAGATTAATCAAACAGACTGTCATGAAGGAGTGATTTGCGATTTCATACCAAGGTGTCATGCCTGAGCTTGGTGAAGAGGTGGAAACTATACAGAATAAGCATTAGCGCATCAAGAGCTTTACCGAGGTATGACATACCAGAGCCCATTTTGGACACGCCCAGCTCGTCCACGTCGCTGAGCAGCATTGCTTTTAGCCACAAAAGTTTCCACAAGCCGACTGAGTTGACGTTTCTCATCGAACCGCATCTCACGATGTTTACCTGTGTCTATCACACAGGTAATGTCAGGAATAGTGATACCTGAAAAGAAAATGTTAAAAATAGTGTACACATGCATGCCACAAACGAACCCGTCTCAGCAATATTAGTGGCAATGACTATTTTGCGTATGCCGGGAGGAGGCACCACAAATACCGCACTCTGATCCTCGCTTGATACGGTAGAGTGAAGTGGAAGAACCCAGAAATAGTTAGAATTGCCGAATGATTTGTGATCTGATAACATATCGTTCATTCGACGAATCTCACCCATTCCTACCAACAAAATTTCCTCAGAGATAATTTAAACAATAGAACGAGAATGACTGACCTGGCATGAAAACTAGAATTGCGGCCGAGTACGATATATACTTAGGATCCTCAAAACAAAGATGTTCCAGGAGGCGAATAATGAGATCATACGGAATCTGACGCTCGTCGAACATGTTGATTGTTGTTGCTGTTCCGGGAGAGTAGCGCTTCTCCAGCTTGACATCCAATTGTGTGACGTCTGCATCATCATCATCTATCCCAGCGTTGTCTTCGCCCCACTCAGAGCGATTTTTGTTCTTATAGAACTTGTCGTTCACTGATGAAACAAGCTGTTAAGCAGGGGCGAAATAGGAACACAAGTCACTTACAACGGCGAGCATACTGTGAATTCTCGTTGAAAGTCCATCGCGTCAGTTCTACTGCGTCTTCAAGATATTGGATGTCAACGGGGAAGGTGCGACCAGGAACATGAAGCGTAGGGCAGCCACCAAAGTATGCACTTATTTTTTCGGCCTCGACTGTAGCAGACATGAGCACAACCCTGGTCAATTGTGTTAATAACCGAGCTCAAGTAATGTCAAAATATGAGCATACTTGAGATCAGGTCGTTGCTGTATGAGGGATTTCAGGACTATAAGCAGGAAGTCGCTTTCGATAGTCCTTTCATGCACTTCATCAATGATGATATGCTGTATCAGGCGTGTGAGATTTGAACACAAAGCGCCTATCTAGACGCACCGTTATCTCATCGAAGGCGGTACCATGACCGCCTTGACCCGTGCCCCCTTCTAACATTCGAAGCGCTATGCCATTGGTGACGAAAGCCAGGCGCGTATTACGTGAAATACTGCTTTCGAGACGAACCGAATAGCCAACCAAAGAGCCGGAGGTACCAGCGGCACTAGGAGGGTCGCCTAACTCCTGAGACACGCGCTGTGCAAGAGAAATGGCAGAGATGCGACGTGGTTCTGTACAGAAAATTTTGCAGTGCTTCCCAAGGGACAGTTGATTTTCCAAAATGAAGGCGGGAAGTTGAGTCGACTTTCCACAGCCCGTTTCTCCGCTTAGTACAAGAACCTGAGACATTTCCAGTGTAGACACGATTTCATGACGAAATTGAGCAATAGGGAGCTTATTACGTTGCTCCTATGATAAAAGTAAGGAATTGATCGAATATTGAAATAAAAATCAACTGACAAGCATGGCCTGATATTGGGGGCTGGCTTGTCGTGCAGCGAAACTAGCGGCTAGCTGTTCAGAGCTGAGGTCTACAGATGAACTGTGCGAGTGTGAAAGACCATGATCTCTCGATACAACACCTTGCCTAGCAATGCGATCACTATCCTGGATACCAGATTTAGAACTTGTGAATCGGTCAAATAAGAAATACAAGATACCAATTGCTCGTTCTCTAACTTGGGTTCGAGAATACTACGAAGCTTGGCCCATACACCGCGGTTGATATTATCGTGGTTCACCTTGCGTTTGGTCTCAAGGTCATCCCAAAGATCACGAAAAACTGGGGGCAAAAGACGAAAGAATGTTTGGCTATTTCCAGCCGAGCTGGTAGCTCCTGTTGCAAAGCCTTCAGTTGAAGGATAGGTCAGTGCGTGCAACGCCACTGTGGCAACATATTGTTCTGCCTAGATGCTATATAAGCTGCCAAAAATCAAAAATGATCGAAAACAAGTATATACCTGCTCAGAGTCATGGCACGCAACATCATCCATGGACCAGGTACCGCTCTTACCGCCATCTCCACGGATACTGACCGCAGCACGTTTCGCACGGCTGGACCCAGATATTGACCGGTAGGTAATAGCAGCATAGCGATCCACCTTGGTCACAGTTTCTTGCAACAAAACTTTGGGTGTACGTCCGCTCCACTGCTTTGCAGAACCCATGTCGCGTAGAGAAACTGTAACCCCATTGACTGTTTCTTCTGTGGGAGGACCATCAAGAAGGTCAAACATTCCTCCTGATGACTCGTCACTATCGGAACCATCTTCAGGTGCCACAGATTCGCCAGAGAGAGGGGGCTTGATGTTTGGCGGCCTCTTCTTAGTACTTGAAGTAGGGGCGGACGTTGCGGTTTGTAAATCAGTCGACCCACGAAGACGAGCTTGCAGCGCGACAGCATCTGCCTTCTTACGTGCCTCCTGATATTGCTTCTCGGCGTCTGCTCGATCAAAAAAGTAGTGCTTCTGCACTTCAGTGAGGCGAGTCTGAAGCTCTTTAAAGAATTCGTTGTCCCTTGATTCCTTGGGAGCCTTGAATCCTGACTTGAAGTCGTCTATCTGGAGTTTCAATTTGACATATTCACGATGTGGATCATCTGAATCAGGAGAATCATGACCGGAAGCAGAATTGCTATCCGAGGCCTGGCTGAAAGACGCGAGTATCCTCGACTTAAGAACAGCCTTTTCGTCTTGGTCTTGACTGTGTTGATGAGATTGCGCAGCTGGAATAAACGCAGGCGCATTAACGTCTAAAGCCTTTGACGACCCGTTTGAGACCGGAGTAGGTGCTGGGGACACCTCATTGGAAGACTCCGGGGCAGAGCTGGCAGGTGTCCGATGAGAAGACGGAGCAGAAGTGTCTAAGTATTTACTCTTGGGCGTCTTGGTCGATCTGGGCGTTTTAGGTGTAATCGGAGTCCTGGGTGTTGCTGGAGCACGGGCCGTGTGAGGTGTTGCTGGGGCCCTCGACTCGATGTCTTCAGCTCCTAACAGAGGCTAAATCAGTATGGGCCTATCTGACTTTACAAAGTACCTACCGGAACCAAGAGCCAGCTCATCTTCAGAACAATGCAAGTATATCTACGAACAAAGTTGAGCTGGTGTGTTTGCACTACAGCGAAGGCGTACCCAGTCGTAAGCTTCGTCTAGAGAAATGCCTTTAATGGAGCGGAGGCATTTGTCGACAGTCGCTTCAGAAAAGCCTAACCGGCGGAGAACGCCGTAGGTAATAGCGAGCTTTGGAAGAAGCTTATCCTCCGATCCTTGCAGCTTGGAACGAGCTCCTATATGCATGTTAAGCGCAAATACCAAAGTCCACAGAGCTGGTAGAACAAACCATCATCAGGAACCTCTTCAGATGCAAGCTCAAGAATTCTCTGAACATGGGTACTGTCCATTTCAAGGAGAGGAAAAGTCGCTGCGAAGCGTCGCTCCTGTTCAATGGACTGACAGAAAAAGTTGTAAATAGAGAAGAGGGTGCGACTAAAACACAACATACCTTGATGGTCCTCAGAATTTCCTTTTCCGTCTTGTCCTGATACTGGTCAATAAGATTTTGAAGGGACTGCTCCTCAACCTTCTCAGGATCGAACTCTGTCGCCACGGCTGGAGGCTCGGATGGTTGTGCCACACCTTCAGCGGTTGGAGCAGATGCATTGTCATCAAAGGTATGCGATACTTCTTGAGGTGCCGGCTCGTCATCTTCTATGGGCTGTTCTACGACCTTTTTAGGAACGGAAGTGGTTGCAAAACCGCGAGCCACAGGCTTCAACGCTGTCTTCTTCTTCTTCGCCATTCCGGCTCTGCTGCTCTGGACCGGCAAAAACAAGGGATTTGTCGCAATATAAGGACGTAAGATAATGTAACGAGAACTGGTGTTTAGCAGTGTCTAAAGAGCACGCGCGGTCTATGAATATAATAAGTGACTCGTCCCGACCCAGTTGCGGGACCGGTTGACCGGGTAGCGAGCAAGTAGAGATCACTAGCTTAGTTCAGTATGTTACGGTTGAGAATTCGGATGTCTGGTGGTTGTGTCGACTGGTGGCACATGGGAGAACTGAGCAGAGCATTCGGCGATACCGGTTCGCGTCCCAAGAAACCCAACTGCCGTCCTTGAAATTGCGGGCGGGGCCACGTGACGAGTACCACAGACCATGAGCGTCTAATACAAGATGGTAAGTTACAAACAGAGATAGTGAACCGATAGCATGAGATAGCAGACATGAACGTTCAAGAACTGTAGATACTGAAAGCATAAAAAAGAGACCAAGGATATCTAGTCGGTCGAAGGCACAGCAGCCCCACGTTTTCCTCGGCCACGCCCTCTCCCTTCACCACGGACACGGGTTGACGTGCCCCCTCGACTCCCTCTTCCACGACCACGACCACGGCCACGACCGGAAACAGGCTGTACGGCACCAGTATCCTCCACAACAGACTCGGAGGCTTGGACGGCCCCGCTGGGGGTTGAGGTTCCACCATGCCCGAAGAAGTCATCGCCCTCCTCATTCCAGATGTCCGAGGCAGCCTTAGCCGTCCCTTCCGCGGGCTTGCTGGCAGTCTTTGGACCTTGAGCACCGAGGTTGGCAATCTGATCTTCGTTGAGTAGCAACTGTACGATATCGCTGGGCTTCGCAACGTCTTGCAGGGTCTTGTTGCCAACGACGATATCTTGGACCTGAGATAGATGGATGAACAATGTGTCAGAGTGCGTTTCGCAAAGGAACTTACATCTTTCTTGACGCGAGCAAGTTGAACAATGCGCTCGTCGATCGTCCCCTTTGTTATGAGACGATATACCGTAACTTGACGGGTCTGTCCAAGACGATGAGCACGGTCCATGGCTTGGGCATCGTTTGATGGATTCCAGTCGTGATCGTAGAAGACGACCGTGTCGGCTGCCGTCAAGTTGATACCTAAGCCACCAGCGCGAGTACTGAGGAGGAAGACAAAGATATCCGGTCTGCAATGAGGCATAATAAGTAAAACAATCAAGTTGTATAGGGTGTGCAAACTGACCGTGTTTGCCATTCGATAACCATGTCGCGCCGATCTTCCAGCTTTGAAGATCCATCCAGACGTAGGTACTTGTACTGACGATAGATTAGATATTCCTCCATGAGGTCCAACATACGTGTCATTTGGGAGTATATCAGAACGCGATGGTCGCCGGCCTTCAGTTCCTGCAGGAGCGTGTCGAGGCGTGCCAGCTTCGCGGAGTCGTAAATCAAACGAGCGGCATCTGGAACCTGCATCGGTGCAGGGGGCATCTGGCCCAAAGGCGAACTTCGGGCGAGACCCAGTGGTGAAATACCAGGGAGCATTTGATCGTATTGCGCGCAAGCCAACTCCGAGTCGGTGAGGCGGGGAGGCACACCATAAAGCGCCAACGACTCCAGAGGAGCCCCCAATTGTGACTCGCGCCATTCAATGAAGTTACGATCTGAGCAGTACATGTCGATGGGTGGTGCGACTGCAGCTGGCACGTATAACCGGACTACAGGCCTCGAGAGGCACGACCGCGACCACGAATACGAGGCGATCTCAGTAAGCTGGGGATGTGAATCCGTTGCGTCCAGGTTGCGCAGTTTTGAAGCGGTAGTGATTATTTGGAATGGCTCCTTCAAAGGAACTGTAGACTGTCTGCATGTAAATCAGTAAAACTTGTATGGCTAGTGAACTCGTAGGCACTCACAATAGCTGGGACGCATCTTCTTCCCACGACTTGGTCTGTTCGATGGCGAGTAAGCGTCTCCGGATTAATGAAGAGGCGAATATTGTATGAGCTTCAGAAGGGGACGTGCTCGTAAAGCGAAGGAAACCCCAAGTCGAGTTCACTAAAGGTTTGTAAAACCGGTTAAGTTAGAGACGTTACGTAGTTGTAGCTTGCGTACCTTCGCTTTGCAGTGACTTGTGGATTACGTCGGGCGACCATATGTTCATCAGAGACGCAAGCACCCCAGGCCCGGTCTTTGCAAGCGCGCTTTCGGTCGGGACTTCGCGCAGTCCTCCATCGAGGTAGAACAGCTCCGGAATCGTATACTGAATCGGGTTTCTCGTGGAATAAGGCGCAAAAATGAAGTCGCCTTCCCGGTTGAGTGGCCCGGACTGCCCGAACAAGGCGAAGGAATACGGCGCCACCACGTCCGCTCGCTCAAACAGCTCGGGGTGATTACACACCTTGCGGAATTGCATAACGAGGTTCATCAGCGACCTTGCGTTATCGGCGTCGTTTGCGTTTGCCGCCTTCTCAAGGAGTTCCGCTACGGAAACATTCGAGAGCAGGCCGCGGTACAGGGCGCGCTGACGATAGGAAAGGTCGACATAAATGTCCTCCTCGATCTTCTCGCTTAGCTCGTTTTGTACGTGCCGCTTCACACGTCGGAGCATGAATGGCTTGAGGATCATGTGCAGACGGCGGAGTTGGTGCTCGTTGAAACGCGTGTTGCCCTTGTTTTCCGCAGCGTTTTCTATGTCCTTCGAGAACCACTCATTAAACTCGTCGTGAGAGTCGAAAAGACTGGGCATAATAAAGTGCAACAGCGCCCAGAGTTCTGTATGTCACAACTATAAGCCTGAACACAAATTCGAATTGTTATGAGGCGTACCTTGCATCGAGTTCTGGATTGGAGTACCAGTGAGCAGCAAACGATTACGACAATTGAATCCAAGCAACGTCTTCCACCTCGCAGAGGAAGAGTTCTTGATGTTCTGCGCCTCATCGAGAATCATGTATTGCCACCTTACTCTCTGGAAGTATTGTTGGTCTTGCGTCACCTACAAGCAACAAAAAAGCAGCGATCAGCTCCTTTCTCTCCCCTTACGAGCACTCACTCACCAACTGGTAACTCGTGATGAGCACATGGAACGGCGCGTCCTTATCGTAGCTGATCTCCTTTTTGCCCCACACTTTGCGGAGTGTGGCACGATCCTTGACGTTGCCCCAGTAGGGCAATGCCTTGAGTTTGGGCACGAAGCGGGTGAGCTCCTGCTGCCAGTTATGTAGCGTGGACGCAGGCGAGACGACGAGGAAAGGGCCCCATATGTCGTGTGCCTCTGCCAGATATGCGAGGAGTGATATCGACTGGACGGTCTAAACAAAGCACGTTAGATCCAGCTCTTAAATTGTGAGCCAAAAAGGAAACACCAACCTTTCCGAGACCCATCTCGTCAGCCAAAATACCGTTGATACCCTGTTCGTATAACGTTCCGAGCCAGTTGAGGCCCTTGACCTGGTACTCCTTGAGCTGGGCGTTGAGCATCTTCGGCTGCTCAATTTTGAGGTCTCCCATAAGTGATGTGGGATTTTGGAAGTTGAGCTCGTCCGAGTCCACTATAAACGATCGTCAACTTTCTCCCGTACCCCAAATTGCAAAAAGGGGAAGAAAGGGAATAAAAGAAAAACAGATACACACAGTCCACAAGCGGCTTCGCCCCAGGCATCTCAGTTTCCTCATCGTCACGAATATGTGCCTGCGCCTTGGCAAGCTTGAGCGCCTCATTCGTCTTCCTGTCGAGAGCCGCCTGCTTGTCGAACTGCACGGCCTTCGCGCGTGCGGCTGCGAGCGCCTCTTGGGCGTTGCGGGAAGCATGGTTGTACAGGTTGGTTTGATCCTCTGAGAAAAAAATTTCCCGGTCAGGGGCATAGTGGGGACAGAAAGCGCGGCAGAGACGAACCGTCGTCGAAATCAATGTCCTGCAACTGCGCCTCCTGCTCGTTTGCGACAAAGTCCGCTCCGGCAGGCGTCGCTGATCCACCAGGGGTTTCACCCTCAATCTCAGCAGCTGCAACAAAAGGTATCAGAAACTGTCGAAAAACTGGTGGACAAGAAAACACTCACTCTTAAGCTTACTCCCCACGAAATGGCTGTACAACTCGGTCTGGCTGATTAAGAACTCGAGCTTCCTCGCCTGCCTCGCCGCCTCGCGCTTCTCCTCCTCCACCTTCGCCCTGTCCACCGCCTCCTTCATCTCCCTCTTCCTCACGTCCCTCTCCTCCCTCTCGTTCCTCTTCCACGTCACCAGCATCTCGCGCATCATCCGCTTCCCCCTCGCCTGGGCCTCCTTCGCGCCCTTCGCTGTGCGCGTGTACGGCTTGCGCGCGGCCACACTCGCGAGCGTCGCCGTGCGCTTCGCCTGCGCCGCCCGGGCCTGCGCACCCGCGTGCACGTACCGGTACACCTTCGGCACGTCCTTCCGCGCGATCGACGTCCACACCTTGCGCTGCGCCTCCTCCACGCTCCGTACGCGCTTCGCGAGCGTCGCGTCGTCCGCTCGGCGCGCCCGCTTCAGCGGCGGGATCGTCTCCCCGAGCTCGTACACCGCCGCCGAGGCGCTCGCCACGCTCGGCGCGGGGCTCGGCGCACGCGACGCGGAGGCGGGCGTGCCGTCCCGCGGGGAGAGGTCTCCCCCAATCGTCGCGGCGGAGATTGTCTCCGGCGTGGCAGCGGCGGCAGCGGCGGTGGCCAAGAGCGCGTCGTGCTTCTTGCGGCCCTTCTTCTTGCCCACGCGGGAGACAGACGTGCCGTCTTCTGCCGACGCTGCAGCGTTGCGGCCCTTGCCCTTTGTGGAGGGGTTCAGCTCGCCCGTGCCGTCGGGGACGAGCACGAGTTCGCCTTCCTCCACGCGCCGCTTCTTGCCTCGCGCGACCGGCGGGGGAGGCACGTCCGCCTCTGACGCCGAGTCCGTGACCGCACCGGAGGCGGTGCGCTTGAGCGCGCGCGGCACGTCGTCCTCCGCCACGCCGTTGGGCTCCTCGTCGTAGTCGTCGACGGAGCCGAGAGAAGGAGAGTGGCCTCGCAGGGCCTCGACGGGTGGGAAGTACACGGGCGGCGGCGGTGGCGGCGGTGGCAGAGGGATCTGGGCGATTTTGATGGAATAATGGTGCGACATGGAGCGCGCGACTCCTTTGCCGCGTTCCTGTAGGAAAGAAAGAGAGAGGAGAGTGTGTTGAGGAAGAGTGCATGGAGCTACATGAGAGACGTACGACACAGCTCTGTTCGAACCACTGCTCGACCAACCTCTGGCGCCGGTGGGAGTCGAGGATGTAATCTTCGAGCTCTGGTCGCCAGATTTCCTCGCAGTCCTCGAGGTCAGAGGAGGCGAGACGGAGCTCTTCCTCCGTCGGCATGTGGTCATCCTGAGGGACAGGTGTGCGCGCCTCTTCCGGCTCGGGCGACGAACTCGGCTGGAGCGCGAGGTACTGCTTGTTTTTGGCGGGTTGCCGACGGAGACTGTACTGGAGGCGCAGAGATGGAAAAGGGTTTTAAAAAATATCAGTACACTCACATACACACATATATGTATGCGTCGTTTCCGTCGCGCACACTCACCCGCTTCGGCTGTCCTTCTTCTCCTCTCTCCTCTGGCTCTGCCGTCTTCCTCCTCTTGTTCCGTCCGCTGCCGTCCTCCTTGGCCGGCTCCTTCTCCCTCCTGCTCCCCGCGCCGGGCGTGGTCGCCCTCGACTCTTCGCGCTCCTCCCTGGCGCGGTCGGGGTAGTAGTTGCCTCCGGGGCCGAAGGGGAAGATGTCGCCTGAAACCCATTCTCCGGAGTGGGGATCCCAGCCTCCGGCGCCCTGGTAGTTCACGGGCTGGTTCCAGAAGCCCCTGGGCTTCGGCGGGTGCTCGCGCGGCGCGTTCGCGTTAGGAGCGGCCGGCGGGGGCTCTGGGACAGAGACGCGTGGCGGAGGAGGACCGGTCGGACCGTCGTTGAGAATCCTGCTGAGGGACATGTATGCTGTATGCTATTTTAGAAGCGGCGAAATGGTGGTATATGGAGGCGGAGATGGGGGTGCAGCGAGGGGGGGGGGTATCAGAGAGACGAGAGGGCGGGAGAAAGGGAGGGGAGAGGGAGGGGCTGAGGTGGCCTCGTGTTGGACGGAAGACGATCAAAAGAAGGGGAGAGTGAGAGCGGTGAGTTGAGCCGAGGGCAGTTGTGCTGGGCTGTTGGCGACTCGACCTTGGCTCTGCGAACGAATTCTATCGGGGTGGCAGCCACCCCTGGGCGGTCAGTTGTTCGCAGGCGCGGTGGCTGTGGGATTGTGGTGGGGATTGTGTTTGTGAGGTCGAGACGGCTGGCGAGAGGGTCGAGATGGAAGTTACGTGGCAAGCGATAGGCATTATTATATTTTTGTTTTTTTGAGCAAGAGAACCTTTCAGTTCCCTCGTTTAGTCCCAAAGGCTGGTCCCAAGGTCCCGCGCGCGACCAGAAACCAGCCTGAAGCGTCCTCTCCCATCGGACCGGCGTCACTCTCCGACATCCCGCTCTATCCCTTTACCCTGGGTTCCCATTCAACGCCTGTCAACACAACTAACCCCCCTCCTCTCACGCTACAGTCGAAAACGAAAAGCCACCGTGTAACGACCATCTGTCAAAACATACATACAGACTACATACAGTTCCTCCTCGTCCTCCTCCTCCTCACGCCTCGTCGGGGTACAACATCAACTCTGGCCGCACCTTCTCATCAAACTCCTCCGGGGTGAGGAATCCGAGCGCGACCGTCGCCTCCTTCAACGTCGTTCCCTCCTTGTGAGCCTTCTTCGCACACTTGGCAACGTCTGCGGCACAACAACGTCAGCACCCTGCGTCAGCACCTTTCAACAACGATGACCACTCACTGTCGTATCCCATGTGGCTGTTCAGAATTGTCGCCAACATGAGCGACTCGTTCAGCAGCGTGTTGATCCGCGGCTTGTTCGCCTCGATCCCGACCACGCAGTTCTTCGTGAACGACCGCATCCCGTCGGACAAGAGCCGGATGCTCTGCAGCACGTTCTTGATGATCACCGGCTTGAACACGTTCAGCTCAAAGTGCCCGTTCGAGCCCGCCACCGACACCGTCGTGTTGTTCCCCATCACCTGCGCCGCGACCATCGTCAGCGCCTCGCACTGCGTCGGGTTCACCTTCCCGGGCATGATCGACGACCCTGGCTCGTTCTCCGGCAGACTGAGCTCCCCGAGCCCGCAGCGCGGGCCGGACCCCAAGAACCGGATGTCGTTCGCGATCTTCATCAGCGACACCGCGAGCACGTTCAGCGCCCCGTGCGCCTCCACCAGCGCGTCGTGCGCGGCGAGCGCCTCGAACTTGTTCGGCGCCGTCTCAAACTTCAGCCCCGTGATCTTCGAGATCTCCGCCGCGACCTTCACGTCGAACCCCTTCTTCGTGTTCAGGCCAGTCCCGACCGCTGTCCCGCCCTGGGCGAGCACAGACAGCCGGGGCAGGATCGCCTCCACCCGCGCGATCCCGTTCGTCAGCTGCTGGACGTAGCCCGAGAACTCCTGTCCGAGCGTGAGCGGCGTCGCGTCCTGCAAGTGCGTGCGCCCGATCTTGATGATGTCCTTGAACGCGTCCGCCTTGGCCGCCAGCGCGTCCCGGAGCTCCGTCAGCGCCGGCAGCAGCGTCTGGTGGATCTCCACCACGGCGGCGATGTGCATCACCGTCGGGAACCTTGAAAAAAAGGATGCATCAGTCTCGCAAATAAAGTATGGAAAGCGATCCAAACGCACGAGTCGTTGCTGGACTGGCTCATGTTGACGTGGTCGTTAGGGTGCACGGGCTTCTTCGAGCCCAGCTCGCCGCCGAGGATCTCGATCGCCCGGTTCGAGATCACCTCGTTCGCGTTCATGTTGCTCTGCGTGCCCGAGCCCGTCTGGAATACCACGAGCGGGAAGTGGTCGGTGAGCTTGCCAGAGATAACCTGTGCGAGGGCAGAGGGTTGAGCATGTCTACAATGACAAGAGTTTTCATCCTGTTTCGTCACACGTACGTCGTCGGCCGCCTGTTGGATTGCACCAGCGAGCTTCGGGTCGAGGCCGTAGGTCGCATTGACGATGGAGGCCGCCTTCTTCAACACGCCAAACGCCTTGATGAGTGGCGGTGGGAGACGCTCGGTCGGTCCACCAATGTCAAAGTTTTGGAGAGAGCTGTACAACGAAAAATCAGTTCCATGCCCCTAAAGCGTCGAAGGAAAGAAAGGAGAGACAGAGACATACCGCTGAGTTTGTGCGCCCCAGTAGCGATCGGCAGGCACCTGCAGCTCACCGAAGGTATCGCGTTCAGTGCGGTGGTTTTGCTAAGCAATTCATTCCTCTGTCAGTTGTGGGGATCGCACACCTGGCGATGGAAAAAAACGGTGCGCACCATCATACGAGCAGAAGAAGAGAACAGCCTGGCTGAAGGTCCGGCACGCAGGCCGAGACGGGAGAGCTTGTATGGGAGGCGCCATGGTATGCCGATCGTGTAGGTGTATCACATGAGAGAAGGGCGAGGCCATGACTGAGTTTCACAAGATCCACATTCAGAGAAGGACCGTTATGGGCTCACATGGGCTACACGAATGGCCGACATAACGTCTACTCTAGTAATAGTTACTTTTTGTTTTTTGTCGCAAAAGAAATAGTAGGGTGGGAGGAATGTGTCTAAGGAGTCCGAGAGCAGAGGAAAGCAAAGAGTGGCCTGGACGTTTCCCCGCAAATCCTTCGCCGCGAGTTGCTCCGATACGCCGGCTTGATCCGAGTATTGCTTTCCCAATCTCCGGGCAGTCACTTTCCACGTGACTTGTCCGCCTCTCAGAGTCGCAGTTTCAGCAGTTGTATCCAACCTCGTCCTCAGTAGCCCATCATAACATCCCTTCATGAGCTTTTTAAGTACTGCCGTAACAACATTCCATTTGATATCGACTAAAACGCTCAACTTGCACAAGGGTCCTGCAAGCTCTGGTCTATCTATAATGCCACCAAACGACCGCCCATCTCATGGGGCTGATAGAAATATTTAGAAATTATGGCGAGGACTAGATCCCATTCATGGGTGGTGCATTTACATAACCCTGCTATATCAGCTTAGTAGATTATATAAACATATCACACATCGAGAAAGCCAAACAAAAGAAAAAAGAGTATCATAGCCGTCAAACGACCATCTATCTAATGGTACACTACACAGTACTTATACTTATCTGTAAGTGGTGAAAGAGAGATTAATTTAGTTAGTCACTATAACGCCATCTTTCATACTTATGAATGGAAATCTCGGCGGACGTTTACCCGTGGATCTAACACATACCTCTTCGAAATCGAATCAGATAGTACGGGATCTTGAAGAGAGTAAGTATGTCACAGTTGAGATGAATTGATGAACTGGTTTCGGAATGTGTCCAAAAATGGCCACACCGGACCCGCCAAAGCCCGAGCCGGGCAGAGCGGTCGCGTGCGCGTGATTCTCACCCCCACACACATCCAACTATTTCTGTACATGTGCTAGCAGTCCAACGGCTTTCTTTCTTTCACCATCATCTCTCTCTCTTCCCCTCCTCTCTGAGCCACATATCACCCCAAGCATGAGCTCTCTTCAAGCTACTACATCGCAAATCGTCTTGCATCCTTTCGTTTCGCAAAACCTCAAGATCCTTTCGACCACACTTGGGCGTGACAAAGTATGCGGCTGCACTTGCATCAGGGTTGACACCTTTGAGCTTACTCCCAGCCAAACAACTAGGTTTACCGACTTGTGCAAAACTTTGCGCGCTTTTTAGCGTGGGTTCTTCTTCTCCGTGGCAATAAGATCGAAGCTGCACGCTGGAATGCGCTCAAGTCTCATCTGGCCTTGGGCCGTAAACGTGAGACCTGGCTTTTGTTGCTCAGAATAAAATGCGTCAATTTGCCAAGCCTATCTGACCAAATTCACGTTACTTAGTCTTGCGTCTTGCAAAGCCTATTGAACACCTCCAAGCCGCGCTTCGTGCACTTCAGGCGCCCTCTGAGAACGGGGAAAGCCTGCTCCAAGTCGCACGGCAGCTGTGCTACTTCCTCTACCTTTCTTACGACGCGTTTGTGTGGGTGCGTTGTTCTCGTCACCCCTTTTAATCACCGGCACTAACCAAGCATACCGACTTACGTCAATCGTTCTCCCTGATGCGTAACAGGCAAATACGGTCAAGTTCTTCCCACTCCAGCCGAGTACGGCTGCACGCGTGAACAAGGCCGCCAACCGCTACTGGTTAGCGGGTATCCTCTTCTCCATCACACACTCGCTCCTCAAGGCGGGTCGCTTGGCGAACGAGAGCAAGGCTCTCCGCGCACCTATAATGAGGGAGAAGAGCGTCGGAGACGAGGCGCAGCGGGAGCTGCAGTTAAACAAGGTCGAGGCGTAAGTGGCCAACGAATCGTTCTCTCAGTTTCTGCTCGACTGACAATTTCATCAATTCACAGCGCTCGTGCGGCCACACGCTACCAATTTGCCATGGACTGCATCGACGTCTGGCTGCCTGCTGCTGGAGCCGAGCTCATCAACGCTAGCGACGGATTCCTCGGCGTATGCGGGTATGTTTTATGCCCTCATTTCCACTTCATTTTGTGCCAAAATCTAATTTAATTTTTTACAGTATGATTACATCTTACATGTCCCTGCGCTCGCAATGGTCTTCGTTGAATCCCGCTAGCAAAAGCCAGTAAGTTTGGGAGGATGGGGGCCTGTTGGTCCAGTAATATGCTTAAGAGCGAAAGACGATATGTATATAGCTCCAGTAAACTGTACTATCATTTGCGTAATCGCTAAGCACTTGATGGAAAAAAAACTTTCCGCCATTGAACTGGACAATAGGTAATTTTGGCGTTCGTTCAATATTGTGCAGAACGAACTTATCGGTTATGTCGGCCTTGTACCATCTTGAGCAAACTTTTCGTTTCTTAATGTGAGATATTCAAGGCGAACGCGTTCCATGGGTTCGGGCCCCGTACTTCCAACCAAAGATGAGCGTTTTGATCAGATGTTCAAGTCGGTTAACTCACTATCGGAGCATGCACTGCTGCAGCGCGCTGTACTTGTCTCGACATGCCCAGGTCACTGTTACTGTACGACCTGTCGCACACTCTGCAAATGCTAATAGAAGTAATACGGTGATTTCGGTGTAAAGTGATTGAGAAGTGTTAGGATAGGTGCATACCTCTGACGAACGCATCGCATTCCTTTAGTGCACGGGTCTTCACGGTTTTGCTAAGAGTGTCCTCTTCGCGGCGTGAAAGTGCATTCATGGATACCGTATCCTGAGTCTTTGCAGCCATGCCAAGCTATTTTGCGCGCGCAGAGAAGTCTGAGATGTCAGTCCAGGCTTTGCGGCGAGGATGTGAGCGGAATCGGAGGACGGAGTCGGAGAACGGAAAGAAGGAACGCGATCACATGCTCGCGGTCGGAGACCATGGTTTTGGCACAAAAAAAAAAGGAAAAAGAAAACAAGACGAAAAAGAAACAAGGTGCAAAGGAGCATTGTGCAATTATGAGCTTTTGATGTTCAAACAATGTCGCTATCTTGAGACGGACCCCACAACTGAGCCTAGCGCGCTACATTCGATAGATTACACATGGGTGGAGTACCTCAGTCGTTGGGGAAGCGGAACAGGCACCGGCGGCTCTCCGCCACCCGCCAAGGTCCGGTGCCAATATTATTTGCTGACTTAACCACCACGACCAGCCAACCCCACTAGTCCTCGCATTTCTGCACTCGCCTCAGACCATCATGTCCTCGCTTTTGCGCTGCACACGCACAACGGCGACATCTGCGGTCCGTGCCCAACGCGCTGCAAATGGCGTGCGTTATCTGGCCACTCCTTCATCATCCACTCCGGCAGCGTCCAGCACATCGGACTCGACATCGGCACGGCGTGCAAAGCTCGACGACGGGCTCACGTTTGACGATTTTGTGTCGGGAAATGTAGCGTCTGATCGTGTGGTACTTGGCAATACCTCGCAGTGCGCACATTTCTGTCCTTCATCTCGTTCAACAGTGTTCTAATTTAGATGTTATGCGTCTGCTTTCCATAGGCCACGTCTTCCCTCTTATCTTAAGACGACTATCCCTACTGGAGCCTCTTTCTCACGTATCAAAAAGGATCTGCGTGGGCTCAAGTTGCACACGGTATGCGAGGAGGCGCGTTGCCCGAATATTGGGGATTGCTGGGGTGGAAAGGAGGGTGCGACGGAGGAAGAGGGCAAGCGAGCTGCCACAGCTACCATCATGGTGCGCTTACTCTTCGAGCACCATAACCTATCTGTTGGAAGCTCATGGTGATGTTGGTAGCTTATGGGTGATACGTGCACGCGCGGGTGCCGATTTTGCTCCGTAAAGACATCGCGAGCACCACCTCCGCTGGACCCCCACGAGCCGGAGAACACAGCAGAGGCGATCCGCAGGTGGGGCCTTGGCTACATAGTTCTCACCAGTGTAGACCGCGATGGCGAGTACTTATATAACAGCCTGCTTCCTTCCATCCGTTGACATTGTCCGCAGATCTTGCCGACGGTGGCGCACACCATTTTGCTGAGACTATCAGCAAAATAAAGTCAAAGTACGTTTCTTCTCCCCTTCACTGTTTACTTCTTCTCACCTACAGTATCACAGAGCACCTCACATCCTCGTTGAAGCACTCACCGGTGACTTTGCGGGGAACCTTGAGCACGTCACACTCGTCGCACGCTCGGGCCTTGATGTATACGCTCACAACGTGGAAACGACTGAGGCGATGACGCCTTTCGTACGCGACCGCCGGGCGACGTTCCGACAGTCCCTCGCGGTTCTTAAGCGTGCTAAGGAAGAGGGCGTCAGGATCACGAAAACAAGCATCATGTTGGGGGTTGGAGAGACAGAGGAACAGCTTATGGATGCGCTGCGTGGTACGTGTCAAAATCAATATTTCAAACGACATGGTTTAACCTATGTCTGGTTTTCTACCACATATTTTGACATCAGAGTTGCGGAAGGCAAACGTAGACGTTGTCACCTTTGGCCAATACATGCGCCCAACTAAACGGCACATGAAGGTTGACCGATACGTTGAGCCAGCTGAGTTCGACCGTTGGAAGCAGGTTGCGGAGGATATGGGTTTCTTATATGTTGCAAGTGGGCCTCTTGTTCGCAGCAGTTACAAGGTACGTTGAGATGTCTATCGTGTCGGGCACATGTACGAATGATCATATGGGTTTCTAGGCGGGCGAATTCTTTATCGAGAATGTCCTCCGCGGCAAGGCCGCTGAGCGACAGGCTAAACCCCTGCTTGCCCAAGAGGGCGTTGCCCCTCAGACCAGCACATAGGCTTTTTGTCCTTTTTCTCGTAGACTCTATGTTCAAGGCGGCATATTATTACTGGTACATTTATTTCATAAGCATATAATTTCAACATTTATGCGCTAGTTGTCTTCATCTCCATAGCACCCAGGGTATGTAACTTGGGCACTTGCTCGAAAATGTGAACCTGCGTAGATCTGATCTGGTTAAGAAGATCTGCCAAATAGTCATGTTGGTTATGACGTCTACCTATCATCAACATCTTTCTCTCTAGTTCCATTTCCCTCTACTAAAGTACCCGCTTTAGCTGCACACCGTTACTGATTAGTTATGTCACTTGAAGTCCAACAGGTTAGCGTCAACAGGGCTTTCAAAGGGGAGATTCGCAAATACAAGTTTAATGTGCGTACCAGATCTGTCATCTCTCGTCTCGATGGGGAGGGCTTACGAATATCCCTCAATTTGTGTTTGGCTAGTCACCCACCCTTGGTGGAACAGACACTCAATTTAATATATTCGTACCTGATTCGGCAGCTTCGGATAAAAAAGCTCCGCTGCTGACTTATCTCGCTGGGTTGACTTGCACGGAAGACACAGGGTGAGCCTACTTTTCACGCAAACTCGGATGGGGTATTCGAAACTCCATTCTCTACAGGGTCCAGAAGGCGCTAATAGCATGCAAAGCTGCGTCAGAAAATGGCATCGCCGTAGCTTTTCCTGATACTAGCCCGCGCGGTGCGGGTATTGAAGGTGAAGATGATGACTGGGACTTTGGCACAGGTTGGTTGATGAGATTTTACTTTGAAGAGTAAGTCGGATTTATAACATCCGTCCTTTTAAGGTGCCGGCTTTTACCTCAATGCCACTCATTCCAAATGGGCAAAACATTACAACATGAAGGATTTCGTAACAACTGAGCTCATCAAGGCGATCGAGGAAGCTGGTTTACCCATTGTAGGTCCAGATAAGTACTTCAAGGATACATCAGATTCACCTGAAGGTGACGAGTGTAGGACTTTAAACGCCAGTCCATTTTTGGTCACTCCATGGGCGGCCACGGAGCTCTCACGCTCTACCTTTCCTCTCTGGAAAGTGGGAAGTCGCAATATCGCTCTGCATCTGCGTTTGCTCCGATTTCGAAGCCATCTGATGCACCTTGGGGACACAAGGCATTCAAAGGTTATTTATCCGGCGGTATTGCGGAAGGCAAGGAGAATTATGACGCTACTCAAATTCTAACACGAATCAAAAATAACCATGAGCTGCATGTCCTCATCGATTGGGTGTGTGAACGTTCTTTTATGTTTTGGAATTAAGTCAAAGCTAGTCAGAGTTACTAACGATTGCTTGTAGGGAACCGCTGACAAGTTCTACGAACAAAAGCAGCTCTTACCCGAGGAGTTTATTGCCGCAGCCAGGGCTTCCGGAAGGAACGAGGATCAAGTCCAAGGGCGAGCTCAAGAAGGCTTTGATCACAGCTACTTTTTTGTGAGCCTGTACCCGTGATCTAACTATGTGCGGATAACTAATGCTATTTGAATGTGCAGGTATCCACCTTCATCGAGGAACATGTCAAATGTACGTCTCATCTCATCGGCTTCTAGCTTCTCTAAATAATGGCTTTTACCCTTTTCAGTCCACTCAAAGTACCTTTGAGCAATACTGAAGCAACGATGGCAACACTTTGAATTGATCGTTTCTGTATAACAGACATTACACACCTGCTAAATACAGACGCGAATAAAATTGGATAGAACGCCAAAACGCAGCGCATCACGCCGTAACTCGCCTGTGGTATAGTTCTTCAAGTTGTGTGATATCCGCTTCGATCCAACAGCTTCGAAATGCTTGCTTTATCGTGAGGCGATCAAGAGGATCGGGTGCTAACAGATTCTGGATGAGACTCTTAGCTATAATAGGTGTTTAGTTCAGTTATGGTCAGTGGGTATCGTCGACATGCAGTGAAAAGTGAACTAATGGAGGATAATCGCGGTTTTTTGCGACAAGGCGTACCTCCATCCATCCAAGTCCATATATCAATTGGCTGAAATTCAATATCACCACGCAAGATGCGAGTTTTGGTCGCAATGTCAGCCGAATGGACAGGGAGCGCACAGCGCTGCGGTTGAGAAAACACAAGTTCGTTTTCTAGATAAAAACTGTCTTCACCCCATATTTCACGGTAAGTCCACCAAGTGGCAACGTCGCCATCGAAGGGATGGTGGCCACTGCGTAGGCCAAGCCATTACAAGTGTCAGCGTGATACTAAAGAGGCTTCGTGTGACAAATCAAAATAGGGGTGTGAAGACGCACGCAAGCATAACGAAAATCAGCAAGCCAGCTGCCCAGCAATCGGCTGGGATACCATTATAGCCAATATCTTTGTTATCCAGAGCCCGAACGGCCTGAAATATGGACATTAGCAAATGTCTATCTAACAGTAACTGAAAGGATTGTACAAACCTCGGGAGGAAGATACGAAATTGTACCACAGACGTTGAATGTTTCCTGAATGGCATGTGGCTTCGCAAGGCCAAAGTCTGCGATCAATATTCTGGGGTATGGTCCAGGAGTATACAGAAGGATATTTTCGGGCTGTAATAGAACACATCAAGATGGAAGCACCGAACGAGTGTTAATTACTTCAGTCCAACCTTCAAGTCTGACGGAAGCAAATTTATGAGTCTAACAATCATACGTGAATAAGTGACATGACTTACCACGATGTGCAACCAACTTTTCGTGGAGGTAGTTTAATCCATTGAAGAGTTGAAACGTGATGTATTTTGCCTCTCCCTCACAGAGTCGACCCCTCGTCACCCTGTGACTGATCAGATAGCTGAAGAGATCTCCGCCTGTGGCAAGCTGCAAGAAGATGTGGCTAAGGCCTGTGAGAATCGTTGTATTGAAAAGAGTGTAGGCTATGATACTTACAGGAAGCCATCGCTCGTCTCCGATGCAAACACTTCGTTGATGTTTGGCTTAAAAGTCATCAATCAGTAACAGAGGCTTAATCCTGCTCATTACAACATACGTGCTTGAGACTCTTCAGTATTCGAACTTCGGCCTTGACCCTTTTGAGCTCTACGCGCCTCCTCTCATAGTAATTTTCAGATGGATTGTCGTTCCTTCTCTCAGCGAGAGCAATGGTTTTACACGCCACCTGCCGTCTTCCACTTGGGTCCAACGCCAAATGAACCTCGGCAAAAGAGCCACTGCCGAGTTTGTGAGATAGAACAGTGTAGTCACCAACAACGATTGACCGAGAGCTTCGTTGAGAAGGCTCGTCAAACATGTGTACTTTCGGTGGCTTGGGCTGCATAATTAAGTAGTGACACACAAAGGCTGTGTTGCACTATTAGTCGAGGAGGGTGGCAACGAGCTGACTCACATTGTGAATTAGGTATCGCGATAGTGTCACCATCCATAACAAGGGCGGCAGAACGTCGAATATGGAAATCGTTGACAAAAATACCATTGGTTGAAACATCCTGCTTTTCTTAGCTTTTAAAATCACTGCAGTAACAAGAGAACGCACCTCACAAGAGACCACCAATCTTCCATCATCTGCTTGGATTCTGGTGGAAAAGGTTATAGTCATGCGTCTACTTAGAACGAAGAACATACACGCTGATTGTACAGTGAACGTTTGACACGCATCCAGCACGAATAATGTAGGTACTGTCCATGACATATGTAAGGATATATTATTTGCAGAGCATACAAACAGAAACTGGTGTGGCGTACCATAGATTTCGGTTTCTTCCAATAATAATAGGATCGTCTATACACAACGTTAAATCTGAAGTACTGTTAGTTGAATCCACAGGCGCTATAAGTAAGCATGTTATACATTCAGCCTCCCCCGCCTCAGTGGTCGTCACGAATTGCACGCAGGGTTCATCAGAGCCCACACGAGGAGGTTGCTCTGTGATGATCGGTTGCGTTTGTGATGCATAATCAGACCATTGGCTCCATTGGCTAGCTACGGGGACCGAGTTTTGTGTAGCGGGAGCTGAGATGGTCATTTTCAAAGGCGAAGATGGAAAGGATGCAAGGAAAGGGTAGAGTCCAAGCCGAGGTGCCCAACGCGTCGCGACGCGTCGTCTCGCTTCTCTCTTTTGACTGTATTCGCGCTCACGTGTGTGACCAAGTTTAGATCTTTCGAACTTCCACCAAGCACACAATATGTGCCTGCCACCTCAGTACCAATACGCTGCATTACTTAACGCAACATATTGAGTGAAAAAAAGTAGCTGTAGATACATCCCTCAAATACATCAATACACAATGGCTCGACACTCAGAATTCAATCATAACCTTTCCCACTTCGCTGTTTTACTCTTTTGGGTTTTTTGTGGTGTTTCTTCCCCGAACTGGACGTCCCGTCCGCACCTGCACTCGCCAATACCGCGGCTATCCGCGCCCTCCTCCCCGTGACCGCCGTCCCGTCGTCCGCGACTGCGTTCTGATGAGGATAGAGGGTGGTGCGTGAGAACTCGCGGCCGTCACGGGCGGAACCTTTCACGAACGGTCGCGCGGAGAGTCCCGACTCGGACTGGAAGAACTCTCTGTCTAATGCTTGAGACTTTTTGCCTTGTCCTTGGGCAGGGAGGATGCTATCCGCCGCACTCTCGCCGGTGGAGACGAACGTGTCGGCGCCCTTGGCTACTCGTGTGACCGGTGCGCGTTTCTTGCCGGCAGCTCGCTCGAGCGCTCGCTCGCGGGTCTGTTCGTTAAACTCGTTCTCGTCCAACCCGGGAGGAGGGTGGCAAAACAGAAGCTTTGCATTGACGTAATCTTTGAGGATATACCGCGCAGCTCGAGCTTCGTCGGGGTTACCCTGACCGGCTCTTGCAAATCCTCTGGCAACTGTAAAATATTATTAGAATATATATGATACACAAACATGATTTTGACGTACTGGCATAGGGTACAAGGAGGTCCTCGCCTTTGATTTTTCCGTCTCCGCCCTCCTCGAAGCCACGAACTTTGATACTCAAGCCATACGTGGCCTCTAGCACCTCCTTGGGAATCCTCTTGACTACAAGAGCCACCGGTGCGGTGTGCTCTCTGAGCTGATCAATCGGCAGAACACCGTCACAGACCAGGTCAGCCCGTGTAGTAGCAAACTGGGGGAAGACCAAGCCTGGACAATCACAGAGGACGATGTCGGAAGACAGATGGATGGTTTGGAAGTGCTTCGTCTTCCCTGGAGTCGACGAAACACTGACTTTCTTTTCTCCAATGAGTGCGTTAATTGTACTTGATTTTCCGACGTTCGGATAGCCGACCAACCCGACCACTAGTTTTGATGGATGTGCTCCACTTGAGTTGGTGAATGCTGTGGAAAATCGATTGAGCCGTCAAGTATCAGAAAGCAAAAATACCCCTTACTTGACAAATCTGGTGCAGTCCTCTTGAAGAGGTCCTCGAGCTCCAAAACACTCAAAACGCGAGCTCGGGGATCACGTCCGTCCTCCGTGTCTTCTTCGGGCAAAAATATTGGGAAGCCAGCCTCTGATTCTTCCTCGGATGACTGATCGTCTTCCTCAGTGACATACTCCTCGTCGCCTGACGCGACATCACCACCTTCTGATTGGCTCGCTTCCGGATCTGCATCCCCGTCTGCGTTCTCCCGAGCAGCAGCCTCCGCCTCAGCTTGGGCGCGAGCCTCTTCGGCCCGCTCTGCTACGGCCAATTGCTCCCTGCGTGCTTCTTGGAGAGCAGCAGCGTTCAGAGCAGAGAAGAAAGCGTATTGAATTCCTCTCGAATCAAAGTAGTCGGCCCAAATGCGCCTAAGAAGACGTGAAATTCGGCGCGGAGCCGAGAACAAAGCGACGGCGCACCTCTGCTTTGCAGTGAGAAGATCGGCCTTGTTAATGAGCAGCAAACTCCTCCGAAGCCCTTTGCCTGTACCTTGCTCTCCCTCTGGACCCTCAACGTCTTGGACGTACGCATCGAGGTCCTCGCACCGGAAGCGGAGAGGGTTACGGGCGTCGACGATTTGTACAACGAGGTGCGAACGCTCAAGCACGCGCCAGAGCTGCCGCCACACTTCGATGTTGCGCTCAAAAGGGGTGAGGAGGAACCGATCGCGGTCTTGAAGTCTGGACAGGAGCAGGTGAGGGGGCACGCTTTCGACGAATCGGGTATCATCACGCACTCTGCCAACCCTCTCCTCCAGTCCAAGAACGCGTTCTTCTCCTGCTTGTCCAGCACCGCTCGAGTCATGCTCTTCGTCCACGGCGGCCTGCGCGGCACACGGAGACGTTCCTTGTGCTCTTCGAAGCGCTGCAGAGTAGCCTTTTCCTCCTCCTCGCTGAGCAAGAACGGATTTTGGTTTGCGACGGCGGTGGTGTTGATAATTTTCACATTGCGTCGTTCTGCAGCCACGGTCAGTGCCAAAAAAAAATCTGTCAATGGCAGACGGATCATTCGACGTACCTGCGGTGAAATCGGTCTCCGCCAACGTCGCCGTGTTTAAAAACTCGTCCAAGTCACGCTCCTGCGTAACAGACTGGAGCCTGTTCTTGTTGTCCGAATCTGTAGTGTACTTGGCATTAACCCGTAAGGACGATGCTTGTGTCAGACACGGATGTACGCACCCTCCCAGATTCGGCGGCCTCGCGCCGGTCTTTGAATTTTCGGTTGATGATGGCCCTTCCCAGGCCACTGGAGTTGTTTTTCGCTTTTGGAGGCGGCTATTTGGGAAGGGATGAGGTTCATGCCGATAAATTTAAAGGACGTTGACGTTGACCATTCTGGGGTCCAGACAACAAGTCAAAAGGCCCTAAGGATTACGCAGTGGCTGAGAATACAAAGACAGAAATACAAAAAGCTGAGAGGACGAAAGGAGAGACAGTAACAAAAAAAAAAAAAGCCCAATGACAGTGGGTTGGAAGAAGATTACAGAGCCTAGCGGAAGCAGATTACTACGAATATTACGTGCTCTCCCCCTCTCCCGGGTTGGTGGATCCGGTGCGGACCCCCGACTCGCATTTCTCACGCCTCTTGGACTGACACCTCGATGACTGGTCGAATGCACTCATGCATATGAATCGACTGTGTGTGAGAGCGGTGCTTTGACTTTTGTCTCCAGGCCAAGTCGGCGCCAGAAGGCGCGAAGGGCGCAAAAGCCGCTTTATTGCGTGCCGTCACCAGAGCTTACCCAAAATACGCCGCCTGGGTCGAAGAGAAGGTCGGAGGTGCCGGCGGTGATACAACCTTGGCACGCACTGCATACATTCGTGTTGTTATCTACGAAGCGGCGGCTGATAAGTACGTGCACTCTGGGCTCTCGGCAACAAGCCCTTTTTTTCTTCTTAGGAGAACTGCCCGATGTGGAAGCTCGGCAATGTGGATGCTCAGAGGAAGGGGTGAGTTTCGATCAATCCACAACAGGCAGTCTGTCTGCCCTCAGCGAAAGAGCGGCCCCAATGATGCAATGTTTTTACGCGGCTCAGTGGCCATACACTCCAGACATATAACCTATTTGAGAGTTGGCCATACTAGCTCCACTAGTTGTACGGGCTCCTTCAAATAGAACAACAACAACAAAAATAGGGTAACAAGAAACAGGGAGCAACGACCCTGTGGGCTTTCAGCGGCCATTGTTCACACCTACCCTCGCCCGGCACCACTTCTTCGTATTGTTACAAAAGTGGAACGTCACCTTTTCTTTTTTTCCTTTTTTTTTTTTTTTTTTTTTTTTTTTTTTTTT
>JAZHGK010006190.1:0-39817 GCA_037855215.1 Waitea zeae | reverse complement strand
GAGCCCTCCACCGCAGGCACCAACGAAGCACCGCCGCCGCCGCCGCCGCCCCCACAAGCCCCTGTCGTGGAGCCTGTCGCACCGTCGGACTCTGAAGCGCCCACCGCTGCGCCCACCGACAGCACCACTCACGCGGCCACGACCGCTCCCACGAACGCACCCGTCAATCCACGGACGTTCCCACCCGCAGGCACGCTCGTCGTCGTTCAGGGCGTCGTCCACACCACCGACGCCGACCTCTCTCGCCCCTCCGCGCCCGGTCTCGGCGACTCCGCGTCCACCGCCACCCCGTCCGACTCGCGCGCCTCTTCCGTCCCGCGCTCGGCCCGGAGGCACTTCTCGCGCCTCTCGCGCACGCCCAGCAGGGGACCTCCGGCCGTCCCGGCTGACGTCGAGGCAGGCCCGTCTACGTCCTCGGGCGAAAATACGCTCTCGCCGTTCACCGCGACCGGCGAGGCTTCCTCCATGCAGGCATCCACGCCTCCCGACCATGCGTCCGAAGCCAACTCGCGACCACCGCCACTTTCTCCCAGCAGCATCGACGTTCTCGGCACGTTACTAAGGTAAGCGCTGAAATGAAGAGATTGTTAAGTGTGAGAGAGTTGGGAACTGATATGGCAACTCGCGTAGTGTGGCCGCCGCCGCAACGGCCGCTTCCCTTGTCACAGGTTCGTCCGCGCCACTGCTCTCATCTGGACTGGCACACCCGGGGCCAAACACACAACCCTTGTCGGCGGAGGACACACTCCATCCCTCGAGGCGCGAGATGGATGCCACGCCCCTTGGCGACCGCAGACGTCCTTGGGAAAATTGGCGCGACAGGCTACGGCCCGGCCGCCCAGCCTCGCAGGCCGGACAGACGTACACGTCTCCCTCGCCCACGCCTGGAGACGGCACGGACGAACCTGGAACGGAAACCGCCGTGGAGCCTGGTGCGAACGCGAACCCAGTAGATGCGCGGGAGCAGATGCTGCAAGACATGGTCCGTGCGCTGAACCACGGGCTCGGAGGGAACCCCGCCTCAGGCATCCGGAACGCCGACTCTGGCGCGTTGGGATCCAGCCCACCAGCGCCTTCGTCCTCGCAGTCCCTGAGTGTCCCTCGGACTGGTGCGGGACCAGTGCACCCCAACGGCAGCTTTGAGCAGTTCCTGGTGAACATGCAGACGGACTTGAGGCGCACGCTCCGAGAGGGAGAGGACGAGCCAGCGGGAGACGGTGTGGGCGCACACCCGGCGGGAGACGACGACCTGCTGCGCGATCTCATGGGCATCGCTCACCCGGAAGTGGTATCCGAGCCTAACAGCGAGGCCGGACTGCGAACCAGACCCTCATCACAGGACGCCATAGCGGATGCGTTCTTCCCGGCCCCTCACAATCCGCCTCGGCGAAGACACTCGGCTAGGTCCCCTGCTCGTCGCCGAATTCCTCGCCATCGTTCCTTTTCCTTGTCTGAGGACCATCCGAGGGCACCTATGCAACCAATGATCATGGCTGGTGGCAGCCAACCCGCCGATTCGAGCACAAACTCCACCACGATCGCGGAGAACACTCTTTCGGTCGAGCACAACCCGAATCGCGCGTCTTACTCGTCCATGCCTGGCCTGCAGAACGTTTCGGACACGGAAGACGAGGACACGGAGAGCGACGAGCAGGCAGAGCAGCGGTCCAGCCATTACCTCGCGATCCCGTCCGCGCATCCCGCCGCTGAGCCTATCTCGGGCTCGAGGCTCCACGAGCACGGCCATCCGACGTTCGTCGCTCCGCCTCCGCCCCCGCCCGGCCGCACAGGCGAGCGCAACATCAACTGGTGGCGGATGTATCGCTTCCCGCCGATGGTCGCACCACAGGGGGCGAGTCCGTCGCCTGCGACTACGACAGCGGTACCGACGCCGGGCGAGACGACCCCCATGCCGGTGACGCCCGTCGAGCCCTCAACCGCCGCCCTGAGTGCCGCCCTGCCACAGACATCACCATCACCACCGCAGCCGCAGCCGGAGACGGTCGTCCCCGTGATAGTCGTGGGCCTGCAGTCTGTGAACTTCCGGCGTGGCGGCGAGAACGATGACGGGCCCACAGCCAACGTGCCCGGGATGGGCGAGGTGCATTTAGGGGAGGGAATGGGTGCGGGAGAGGAGGCGCCCCAGCGCGGACGCGGCACTGGGTGGCCCTCGCGCGCTGCGAACGCGATTCACAGATTGAGGCACGGACGGCGAACTGAGCAACGACACAACGAGCCGATGGGAGCGAGGACGTTCTTGATATATGTCATTGGCGGTGAGTGCTTTTTTCGTTTGTGTGTGATGATCTGTATGCTAGGATAGTGGCTGAGTGCGCGCTTGTAGGATACTACCCACCAAACCACCAGATTGTCACTGGGAACGGCGCCCTAGACTCATTTGAAGCTCTCTTGTGAGTCGCTTTTCTCCCCTGAGCTATATGCGCACCCCTAACTTTGTTGCAGAGAACTTGCCGACCTTCTCGGTCAAGTAAAGCCTCCTACAGTTACGACTGAGGAGATCAATCAAGCCGGCCTAGAGGTAATAAACCCTTCAAAATTATCCGAGTATGAGGCTGCAGGCAAGGTTGCTTCCAACTGCGTCGACCGCGTGAGTATTCCCACGTTTTTTTTTTCTAGTTGGCTTTTCCCGAGATGCTGAGATGCTGCTATACAGTGCCTGATTTGCCTCGATGATTACGAAAAGACGGACGAGCTGCGCATCTTGGGATGCAAGCACACTTTCCATAAGGGGTGCGTGGACAGGTGGATGTCGACCGGGCGCAACAACTGCCCAGCCTGCCGCTCACAGGTTCGTCCCAAGCCAACTTGCATTCTTTTTTCTCCTTCCTCATTTTGCTGACCTACGTTTGCAGGGTGTTCCTGTTCCCGAATCGTCCGACGAATCCAACTCTGCCAGTCTTCCTACCGAGGCCTGAGATGCACTCCATTCCTTTCCAGTTTATTATGCTACGCTTGCGCGGTGCCCCTTTCAGTTATGCCCATCACCAAATTATGGCCACGTTTCCCCCTTCTTCTTCACTAACTGGACGCTCACTCTGTTTGTTAATTAATGTCATATTTTGATTGTATGGTGTCAACTCTATGCCTTCGGACGTGTACGTGTAGTGTTATCATATTTTATCCGTGTAAAATCATATTATTCTTAAGAAGTTTTATTTGTGCCCAATGCTGCGCCGATCAGACTCCCGAACACTGTTGCGACTTCGGTCGGAAGTGATCTCGACTGCCAAGCTTGAAGCTTGAAGCGTGTGCTTCGCTTCAACTAACCATCCCTCGAGCGAGAAATTGGCAAGAGGAGAACACGGGACGCATTCCATTCGAAGCCTTGTCTCTCTTTTAGATCGGTTACTCTTAGAAACCGACCACAAGGGGCAGCTTGTTTTTCCGGGCGCTACTCTCACTGTGATGAAATGAGAATGCACGCATGTGACTCTGGCTTGGCATATTCTAACAAGAATAAGCCCTTTTCTTCACCTTCGCGACGGTAGCCTTACCGTCCTTTTCAATCGGACAAATAACACAAGTCTCAGCGGTCTACTTAAGGATGCGAGGAGAAGTGGACAAAGATCTCCCCGCACCACCTCTTTTTCCCTTTCGCTGCTCTCAGGCCGGGCCTGTTTTTGTCCATCTTTCAATCTTTCAGCCCATTCTTTCAGCCTACCTTTTCTTTCTTTTTGGTTCGAACTTGGCCAGGACAGCCTTAAACATTTGACAATGTTCTTCCTTCGTTTGCTTCTGGCAAGCTTCACCTTTGTCATTCTTACCGTGCAAGCCGCCCCGCTGCCGAAGCGCAACACCCCCCTCCTGACGGTGCCCCTCAAGCGGATCCACAGGCTGCGTTCTGATCTGCCCGCTGAAATCGTACGTGCACTCCTGTTCAACATCTAATCTGCCACGGGCTGAACGAAAATTGTCACAGCAACACCAGCAACACGTCAACCGTGCCCATCGCCGCCATGCCCGCATGACCGGTCGCGAAGAGCCGAGCCACGAAGAACTGTTAGGCAACCTGCACCGCCGGATGCTCTCCACCCGGCTGTTCAATGAGACTGAGGTGCTCGCCGTGACGGGCGCCAGCGGCCTCGACAAGCGCTACTCGCGCCTCGGCACCGACTCAAAGGGCATGGACGGAAAGACGTTCAAGTCCCTCGACGGACCCGCCACCAACAACGCCGCGGCGTCCAAGGACAACAGCGCGACCGGCACGGCCGGCAACGCGGCCGCTGCGAACCCCAACGCGAACGGCTTCGACCGCGGCTCGTTCGATCGCCTCAACAAAGGTGGCCTCACCCCGGCGAACAAGCCGAAGAGTGCCAATTCGCTTGGTCTGGACGTTGAGTCCAACGATGTCGGCTACATCGCCACTTTCCAGATTGGCACTCCACCCCGCGATTTCAAGCTGCTCACGGACTCTGGCAGCGCGGATACTTGGGTGGGCGGCGAGAACTGCAGCAACGCAGACATCCCAGGCAGAGACTGCGTACGTGAACGGCTGCTCACACCTGCATTTTACCACCGTTTTGACACGATCGCACTCATCAGGGCAACCATACCTTCCTTGGCTCCAACTCCTCTTCTACATTCGTCGACACTCGTGCGGCCTTCCAAGTGACCTATGGCGCCGGTGCCGTTGCGGGCACCAAGGTCACGGACGACTTCGTCGTCAGCGGTCTCAAGCTTCCCAAGCACACGTTCGGTGCCGCCATCCTGGAGTCAAACGAGTTTGCGCGCGCAACGACCACCTTTGACGGTCTCATGGGCTTGGCTCAATCTGTACGTGCGTCTGTCGTTCAGCAAAGTACCATGGCTGACGAGGGTCCTTCTAGACCCTGTCCAACCAGCGCGTTCCCACACCCCCCGAGGCTCTGGCTAAAGCTGGGCTCATCAAGGCCGCCGCGACGTCGTACAGGATTTCTCGTTTGGCGGATGGGCTCAACGACGGCGAAATCACATTCGGAGGGATTGATGAGGTAACGGGTTTCATCTCCGATGTCGTGGTACCTTTGTCTAACTTGGGTTTGTAGACTACCATCGATCCGAAGACGCTCGTGACTGTCGACAACCTCTCCAGAGTCGGGTTCTGGGAGGCTGCTATGACGCTCTCCGTCGACGGAAAGGACACTGGGCTCAAGGGTCGTTCGGCTATCCTCGACACTGGTAAGCATAAGCAACCATATTTTTGCTTACCGCAAGCGCTAACATCGCTTCAGGAACCACGCTCATCATCGCCCCTCCGGCGGATGCCCTCGCGTTGCACTCCCAGATTCCCGGAGCCAAGTCTAGTGGCGACGGCAGCTTCTTGATCCCGTGCACTACTTCTACGTCCGTCGCGATGAAGTTCGGGAGCCAGACCTTTACCATTGATCCCCGCGATCTGCTCTTCGCACCTGCTACCAACGATCTCAAGGGTGACTGCATCTCAGGCATCAGCGCAGGCACAATTGGCACAGAAACCCAGTGGCTGGTATGTATCATCTCACAAACTTCGATGAAAATACTCTTCGATATTGATCTTTCTTGCCTAACAGGTTGGAGACGTGTTCCTCAAGAACGTCATCTTCTCCCATGACGTTGGGAAGAACAGTATCTCTCTCGCAGTTCCAAAGGTGAACGCGGCTGCACAAAACACGGCTAGCGGCAGCAGCAGCTCTTCAAACTCCAGCTCTTCGAACTCTACGGCATCGTCCACGTCAGCCAAGGGAGCAGGTGCTGCTAACACAGTGACACTTTCCAGCGGCGTGACATCTACCAAAGCCAGCGAGGAGACGTCCGTTTCTGCGTCGACGAAAGCGACTGCCACCAACAAAGCGGCGGCTGATAGCACTGCATCGTTGCCTTCTGCGGTTACAGTTACGGTTACGCAAAAGCCTGCTACGGTCACTGTCACTGTCAGTGCCGCAACGACAACTAGCAAGCCAGGTTCAAATTCGGCTGTTGTAGACGCGTCGGCCAGCCCTTCTTCGACGTCAGCATCTGCCAACGCTACGACGTCTCCCGCCACCTCCACTGCCAAGGCCAACGGTGGGGCAGGCACAACCACGAGAACGACGACTGTAGTGGTCACGGTGAAGCCGTCTCCTACTGCATAGACGGAACGCAGCTATGCCGTTTAGAAAGGTCGGGAAGAATTCATTAAAAATGTTGTTCTTTATTATGTATAATAGTGCATGCGAGAGCCTGTGAAAGGAGGATAATAACAAGAGGATAGTGGCCATCAATAGTGCATACGACCTAAGCAAAAAAGCTGTTGTCATTTGCTCATAGTCTTCAGAGCTTGATCAATCCTCCTGCTTGCCGGACGCGCATTTCGCTGTCCTTTCGCTCCCGAACCAATCTTTCGATCTCCGTGTTAAGCGCCCAGCACCATGCGTCTCGTTCTTTAGCAACGACTCGTAAGCTGCAAGTATAAAAGCTGCACAGATTAACGCACCAATTTTGCTCCGAGTGCGAAACACTAACGTGCGCATCTTACGTGCTGAAAGACGCGGGACTGACTCTTTACTCTCCGAATTGCCATCTTCGCCGAGCCCTACTCCCATCTCCGCTGGGCGGTAACACACCATGAACATCACGTCCTCATCTCTGTCATCAGCTTCCAGCCCATCTTGGTATCGCCGTGCTACTGGTTTCGCGTTGGGGTCATACTGACCGCGGGGCAACGTTTGCGCAGCGAAGGGTCCCGAACAGACGTACGCGTGAGCAAGGTTGATAGTCTTGCCACCGCCAGCCTTGCGTCGCCGACTGTATGCTGTCCGCGAAGAGAGAGAAAACTGGGCAACGTGACCTGGAACAAGTATGAACAATACATGCCTTGACAAAAAAACGCATCAGCATCAAATTTTGTATGAGTAGGAAGAGAGACTAACTTGTACAATCCATAGAGTCCCTTTCTTACGTATACTCTTCCACCCTTCAGGATGGGTCGGCACTTATCAAGTACACACCAGTTGTGGAATTCTGCTAGTGTCGGGGCGCGGTCATTGGGGTCTGGTGGAGGTGCTGGGGCCTTGTCGCGGTCGTCGCCGGGGTGGTGGGGGTGCAGGTTCGGGGTGATCGGCAGTCGACCAACCTGTGCTAGGTCCATCTCCTCTCTAGCATCAACATGGTGACGCTTCTTCCAGTAGGTGACTAGGTCACGTAGACGAGCAATCCATTCCAGTCCAACACGACGAGAATGAGCCTGTATGCGCACTTCAACACACAGAAGCTAGTGATTAGAATTCATAAACGCACCTCCAATCGGATAACGTAGCCAGTCTTCGTCACCAACTCGAAAGATCTTTTCATCCTAACATGTGCCTTGTTTATACCCCTGTTAACCGCAGCTGTCAACCCTTCTTCTCCGCCTTCGTCTTCATC
Organism: Waitea zeae; assembly: GCA_037855215.1. NCBI lineage: Eukaryota > Fungi > Basidiomycota > Agaricomycetes > Corticiales > Corticiaceae > Waitea > Waitea zeae. The sequence continues at coordinate 32,437 of JAZHGK010006190.1, read as the reverse complement.
ATCGCTTGCGGTATTCTCAACATCGGGCCAGGATTCCTCAGGGACCTCCCATGGTTTGGACTGACGGGTTGCATCCAAGGCACGCACAGCTTCTTCATCCTTCCAAATTTCGTTTTTTCGTACAGCAGTGGGTTGGAACGCACGGCGTATCATAATAATATTGCGCACATCTAATGCGCCGTCGCTTTCGATGATTTGCCGTGCTCCACGACGCACGTCTTTCTCACGCGTGGACATCTCGGGAAAACTGGAGTTATCACCTCGCATGTTGCTGTCGGGGTTAGGTACAATCATCCCTGGAGGAGCGGGTGGGTGCGCTCGTGTACCAGCGCCGGTAAAGAACAGATTTCCATCATGACTTGTGACATATACTGCTTGTCGTGTTTGGGTTTTTGGTCGTACGCGATCAAGATAACCTTCGACAGCGGGCGGCTCATTGAGTCTAGTACCATCTTTAAGATGGAGGTGGGTCGGGAAATGACGACCAAGCCGATATTCAAGGTGCAACCTCTGAGACGAAGTGGTGAGATCAGAGAGAGCCCAGCTTGCACAAAGAACAACAAAGCTTACAGGTCCCATGGTCAAGCCCCAGAGTACGGTCCACTTCCTCAATTTACCCTCGACATCATCTTCTTGCCAAACCCAGTCGAGTGTAGTTTCGTGCCTCCATGCAAGCTCGAGCTCCGCATCGCCAGCTTTGACCGCTCTGTTCATCAAGAAATCCCAATCCGGAAGCTGGCTCAGTGCGTTCTCGCACAGTTCAAGTAAATTCTGGCGTGTACACATATCGTATAGCTGCTCCCAATGATCAGGTGGAGGGAGGTCTATTTTAAGTGTTCGATCAAGCGCAGTGCATCGAATCTCGAGTACCGAAGGAAGAGAGCCTCCAAGCTGACGCCTTCATGGGTTTGTTAGCTAGCTGACTCTTAGAAGCTACGGACTTGTGACGTACCAGATCTGCCAGTACCAATCCACGGCTCTAGTTCGGCTCTTGAGCTTGAAAACGAAAATATTGCTCCCAGAGTCACGACTGTTACGCCACCCGCCCTTACCATCGATGATTGTGGGAGATGAGACGAGACAGAATGTCATGTCGACGAATGAGTATAGCGATAGTGTAGTGTCAGATGAGTGCAGCGGCACTATGAATTTCAGACGCATGTGACCGGCAATCCATTCTTGCATGCGAGTCGGCTGTGATATCAAAGTCAGGAGCTGACATAGTAGGAGATGATTTGACCGCACATAGTCTTCGTAGATTTCAAGTCGGTCTTTTCGCCAGACGACCATGAATTCTTGCCATTCTTCGACATCAATGTCTCGTGTCGTGCGACTTTTTTCTTCATCGAATCCTCCGGAAATGCCGGCTCTTGAGTAGGAAACCCGAACAAGCATCCTATCTAAACGATTCATGGTCATGATAGAAACTGGGTGGCGAATATCATGTCTCCCTACCTCTCATCACAACGCTTCCCCACTTGATATCATTTTCTGCTGATGCATTCAATGCTGCCCCTGCACTGGTCGCAACGACTTCTGTCCCAGTTCGAGCGAGGACCTGTTCAGGAGCTGCAGGTACCTCTTCGACATTTTCGGCGTAGTGGACAGCTTTTCCTTTTCCCTTCCTGTCAAATTGTGAAGGTAGACAATTGTCACTCCGAGCTTGACTACTAATGGATGCTCGAGCCTTTGGATGGGCAGCCAAAAGGTCAGTGTCCGACTTGGCATTAGAGATACTAGGGGCGGAGAGAGTCTGTGTTTCAGGAACAGTGAGGAGCTCTTGGATACTTTGCTGACGTTCATAAATCGGGGATGAAGTGGTACTTTGTGTCGTGGATGATACTCTGACGTCTGAGAGGGCGGTCTTGTAAGTTTCGGCATGCGTCGAGAGTGTCAAGCGGCCCGATTGACCCGTTCGATGTGAATGGTGGGAGTGGTGGGAGTGGTGGGAATGGTGGGATACGCTCGCCCCTTCTGACGGCGAATGGGCAGCGCTCGCCGAGTCGGATAAAGTAGGCTCATCGACAAGAACCCCAAGGCCAAGGAATTCGCCGACAGTGAAACTTTCGCCGACCCAGCGCTGCTTGTGTTGTGAATGTGCGGCATTCGGACTTGCAACATCACCCATGCGCGTGCGACGAATGCGAGCCCATTCGCTGTCTCGCCACTTTTGCATCATCTCGCGTCGAATTGCGCGCTCAGTGCTCTCTCCCCATTCGTCCTCCTTGCCGCCGTGGCGAAGATAGAACTGGTAAGCGCGAGCCTTGATAGCATCACGCAGACCATCCTCGTCGTCGTCACTGGAGTTTGAGGAGTCAGAAGATGATGATTCTGAGGGCCCTGACGTGACGGTAGCAGTCTCCGCGCGGTTTGTGGTTGGTTTCTTTTTCTTTCGCTTCGTAGGCGAGAGGATATGCGCGTCCACCTGAGCTACAGGCATAGGCCCGATGAACCGTCTCGAAATGGAGAGGACATGGCGATCGTTTCTCCTGACAACCTTGAGAGAAGGTTCAGCGACTATGGGAGGAGGTATCGATCCCCTGTTGAAACCAGCCATGAAGTAAAGTGTGACTGGTGATGTAAGGGCTTCAAGGTCAAGCAACACGGCTTCGACAGTTTCCCCGCGGAACAGCCGTCCTCCTGCTCCACGTGGCGACCGCAACGTACCGGGGCTAGCAAAAGCACCGGAGGAAACCCGGGTCTGCAGCGCCCTCTTCTTCCGAGTCCCGACGCCTCGTCTCGTCCTCGCTCTCATCGCTGCGATGCTATCCGCGCTCCGAACTGTCGTACGATCGTCGTTAGTGCCGTGCATCACACCCCGGACTCTGCTGCGCCCAAATTCGCTACCCGTGCCGCGAGCGGCTTCACTACTTTCAACTCGCAATGTTAGATCGCCTGTTCTCACCCAAGTCGGGGGCAGCGCGCGCTCCTTTCACGCAACTGCATCGAGCCTAGTCACCCTCAACCAATCTATGCGTCGGAAGGCAGTATCAAAAAAACAAAAGGCAAGCAAGGCCCCACTACTTCAAGGAGCACCACAGCGCAAGGGCGTTGTGACGGCCATTCTTATTGGCAAGCCCAAGAAGCCGAACTCCGGAAAGCGAAAAGTGGCTCGTGTCAAGCTCACAACTGGCAAAACAACTCAAGCGTATATCATGGGAGAGGGCCACAATTTGCAAGAGCACAGCGTGGTTGTTGTTCGCGGTGGCCGTACCCAGGATTTGCCTGGTGTTCGGTGAGCTTTTGGCACTGCAGCGAGACTTGGTTAAATAAACTTAAAAATTCGAACGCTTGCAGTTACAAGATCGTTCGCGGAACTGCGGACCTTGGCGCAGTTATCAATCGTAGGCAAGCAAGGAGTAAATATGGAGGTAAACACTTGCAAATTTTTGTCATAAGCTGCGGCTCACATCAGTCTTATCTTCAGCAAAACGTCCCAAGTCATAAAGCTTGTTTTCTTCGGCTTGTTCCACTTTACTGCAATGTATATGTATTCTTTGGAGACATGTCCCACAGCGCCAGGAGTCACCCACCAGTTCATGATAAGTACTGCTGCACAATAGGCTAGAGTTGAGACGAATTATCCGGTAATGCTGTACAACTGGGATAATTTTGATCACTAGGACCGCGTCTCTCGACTGAATGAGCTAATACAAATATTGCAGCCACTGATTGTTCAATAGCCCTTGTCACCACCGCTATATTTGCCCCTTCAGCACATAATTTCTCAGCGCTTCCACCTCAGCGTTGCCCTGATAACCCATTCATTCCTTTCGGAGACAGATTCTTCCAGTTGCGGGTTGAATGGCCTTTTCTGGCCAGCAAGTCCACTACGCAAGGCGTTGGAGCTGCCGTCTCGATCACCTTCAGACTGGTGTGCCCTTTCTGCGTCCTCTATTGAAGTGTATACTTCTGCAGTTCCATCTCCAGTGACAGCCCATTCGTACACGATCGTGTCACCATTAACGCCCTCTACCGCAAAACCTGCGGCTTCTGCCAAACGGAAAAATTGGCTGACGACTTCTCTGCCTGTGTGTAGACCTGCTATCAAATGAACGCGAGGGACCACGGCGGGGATCTCCGAGCTTATTTCCCCAGGCGTGCAATTATGAAGCACTTCGCGTAGTGTACTCACTAGATCTTGATGTGAAAACCGATCCCATAGGAGGTCCGCACACAGCACCGTGTCAAACTTGAGGGACGTGCGTGTTTGCGAGTCCCATAAAAGTAGGTCGTCCACTGCTGCGGTTCCCCAGGTATGCCCTAGAACCCGCATGCGGTTCCCTCTGCGTCCCTCTTCAGGCACATTCGCGTTCACATTGGCGCGCAACCGCCTGATGATCGTCTCCTCATCGTAATCCGTAGTCGTCACACTTCGGGCCCCGGCGAGGGCTGACACGATACCCGGCAGGCCAGTGCCGGCTCCGAGTTCGAGTACTGTGCGCCCGCGCACGTCGATTACGCCTGATGCGATGAAGTCCGCTAAAAGGAGCCCCGAGCGCCATTGTCGGTGCGCAAATAGGCCATGTACAGTCGAAGGAGGGATGGAGACCTGTAAGCAACGCGGCGCTTCGAGCTCCTCGGCTATTTTCTCATGTTGTGCAGCCCACGGTGGACAATAATGTACGACTGCATCTGGCGAACCGAAAGATGGGAGCATCCCGGCGGCCTTCAAGCGAGGCAGTGCCAATGCGCATGGGTTTGATGTATCAGTCATAAGACTATTAACTTATAAAGCAAAATAATGGGCTCTACTTGCCCTGCTGCGCTTCTTAAAGTTCCTTGTTATGACCTTTTAGCTTTGCCGCGAGTTGTACTTGAAGGAAGATTAATGAGGTGTATCTATGATCAATCGAAGATTAGGAGGGCTCAGGGGAGAAATGGCGATGCTGGATCACGTGATATATGCGCGTATCTAATGGACCTGGGCCTGGGGGGCCATGTGGGACACACAGCCTACTCCAATACAGCCACATTCTAAATTAATTCTAAAAGGAAAGGTTCTTACATACAGCACTTGCATTTCTAGACCGGACACACGGCCCCACCCAGGCTGCCACGGCAGAGCTGGGTCTCCGGTATAGAAGCGTGCGGGCTGTAATTACAGCACGTTTACTGACGGCAACTAGCCATCAACACGGCTGCACAGGTCGAACAGACAACTCCTCTTCAAATACTGAGATCAACGAGGTATCATGTCCCCCAACCTCCGATTTTCTCCAACGCGGTGACCCATCGACTTGTCTTCTCTAAAATCCAGATCTTCGCTGAGACGACAAGCGATATGCTTCATCGACTTTCTCCTCGTACATGGTTCACTACTGTCACGACCACCGACCATTCCGAGGCGGAACCGAGTATTGGAGAAAGTCTCAAAGCAATTGCAAAGTCGTCTTGGCTTAATCTCCTTCTCGTATTTATCCCGATCTCGTGGGCATTGCATTTTGCAATGCCTCATGCCGACACCGCGATCTTTTTGAGTGAGTGTTGTTTTCAAGATGTTCGCCGTTGGCTATGTCTAATAATGACTTCAGCTTCTTTCTTTGCAATTATCCCTCTTGCTAGTGTAAGTTTACTTCACCATATCCCACACTTACAAAAACTAACTTGCCTCAGCTACTTGCTTATGCAACGGATCAACTTTCCATGAGAGTTGGACAGACAATCGCAGGATTGTTAAATGCCACTCTGGGAAATGTGTAGGTTCTCGACTTCCACCGATATGCTATATGTCTAACAAAACACATTCAGGGTTGAACTAATTGTTGCTATAATTGCACTCGTCAAGTGCGAACTTCGGGTCGTTCAAGCTTCTTGTAAGAATCGATCACATGCGTACATTCGAACGTCTCTGCCCTTAATTACTAACCTGGCCTTTTCTAGTGGCCGGTAGCATTCTTAGCAACCTACTTTTGGTGCTCGGCATGTGCTTTTTCGCCGGCGGAGTTAAATTCAGGGAGCAAGGCTTTAACACTACAGCCGCACAAATCAACTCGTCACTGCTCACTCTGAGTGTGGTCGCCCTTCTACTTCCTGTGGCGTTGTACTTCTCTATCAACTGGATCGAGCCAAACTTCACGCCTGCCTCCGAAGATGGTCACCATATTCTCAAGGTGTCCCACGGCGTTGCTATTTTGCTTCTTATCAGTAAGCCGATTGAGGAACGCATACAAATAAACTTGCTGATTCTTTTTTTAGCTTATGCTTGCTACATGTTTTTCCAACTCCGCACACATACGGCTGTGTATGAAGACTCGGACGATGTCTCCGTTAAATCCATTCCCTGGAAAAGCAATCAAAGTGCCGACACAAACTCTGGAGCACAAAATCCCCCATTTTCCTGTGTTGTATCACGTACCATGCGCACAGACAGTATTTCTACTCAAGCGACCGTTACTTCTGATGCAACTACTGTCCCCGCCAATAGCGATCCAGAAGCTGGTGCACCTACCAACAGTGACATATCAAGTAAGGAAAGGCCAGAGATCAGTCTCCTTGCTTGCCTTGTTTTATTGGCGCTCGATACTATTTTTGTTGCTGTCACCGCGGAGTGGTTGGTCGACTCTCTCTCCGCCATGTCTGCAAAAACCGGCTTGGGGGTCGAGTTCATATCTTTAATCATGCTTCCAATTGTACGTTTTGGCTGCTACACTCTAACCAAGTTTTAGCCCCATTTAATCGTCTTTTCAACCTCAGGTTGGTAATGCAGCTGAACACGCTAGCGCCATTACCAGTTCCGTCAAGGACAAAATTTCCCTGTCAATCTCGGTTGCTGTCGGCTCATCGATCCAAATCGCCCTATTTGTTATACCGCTCCTCGTTACTCTTGGATGGATACTTGGAAAACCTCTCACACTCTTTTTCGATCCTTTTGAAACGATCGCACTTTTTCTTGCCGTTCTTACAGTTAATTACACTGTCCAAGACGGAAGGAGTAATTGGCTTGAGGGAATGATCCTCATCATCCTTTATGTTATCATCGGCACTGCAACCTTCTTCTATACCCCTAGTACGCATATTTTGCTTGCTTGCTTTGCCAATAACTAACTTTGAAAACAGGTGCTGCATCTTTGTTTTCTTGTTCCAACTGAACAGAAATTGAAGTACATTTCTTCAGAACATAACATTATAAGTGTATGTAAACTACCATTTTGACTCTGGGCAACCTTGGACTTCGTAGAGCAGACATTAATTAAGTATATAGAATACCTTGTATTATCGTACTTTTGTAGCCTTTTGAATAATAAGAATATCTTAGCATTACCACGGTGGTTGTGTACTCACGATCCTTCGAGAAGCCAGTTTATCATCATCCTCCGCGTTCATTTCTTGATCTATATGATCGCGATAACAGTTAAGAATACACGCAATTTAATGAGATACGTGGCTGGCTACATTGAATTTGGTAAAACTAAAGTCCTGTTGTAAAGTCCCATTGAGGCAACTGAGCCATTACTCCCGCTTCAGGTATAGCGTCCATTTGCTCTTCAACTTCGGCTTGGACGGTCCTTGCGAACCTCCTGATTGCTCCTAATCGAGCCCTCCAGTTAGTCTGAATCTCCCGCTGGATGGTGTCTCGCTCAGTTTCGCTGAAAATTTTTGCAAACCAATCCGCATGCAGGCTAAGCTGTCGGACAAGAAATGGGAGGGCCTCCGCCGAAATGATTTTGAAATCTCCAATGGGAGTGAACGGGGCCATCCCGGGGGCACGTTGTATGGTTAATTTGAAGTACTCATGCTCGTGAACGTTATTGGAGTAGGCAGCAACGGCGCCAATAGAATGCGGCTCAATGATGATGTTGATGAACTGGAACTCAGTTTTGAGCATGTCGAACGGATAAGGATATCCTGAATCGTTCCAGACGATGCGAACATAGTCGTTGCCTATGAGAGCCTTTTTGCGGTGTCGATTAGGATCCTCGGCGTCTTTTGCATTCGGCATGAGCGTTGCTGTGTGGTAAACGGTCTGACCAATGTCGTCCCACCAAGCATAGGCATATTCGCCGTCAAGACCTGGCAGAAGCTCTCCCATATAGACGTCTCTTTGTCCCCGGAGGTATATTAATCGTCCGAGGTTCTCGAGAAAGCGTGTATATGCCGGGGATCCGTGGGTGTTTCCTAACATTTCTTCCTCCGTCGTCTGGCCTGGAGCTACATAAAGGACCCCAACTTTATGTGTGTCGATCACGGGCATGTAGTCAAAGGTACGTCGAAACTTGTCAAACGCAGCGCGATTTTTGACGAGCTTGCCACGTAATGTACGCTCTCTATTAGGATAAGAGGAGAGCTGTAGAGCAAAGAACGATGGGTCGATAGCTACATCTTTTCTTCTCTGCGAAGGGGCTGTTTCGCTCCAAACATAGCCGGTGATTGCATTGGGACGAGGTGGAGGCAGCTCCGATGAGGATGAGCCCTATAATTAAAATGTCAACAGATCCCTCTTTATGATACTTCGGTACATACTGCTGCGTTAACAATCTCTTTCAGACTTTCGCGAGTGGTATGAGGATCTTCGTCCATTAAGAGGACACCTGGCAACGATACGGTGTCTGGATCCACATCTCCCGGCCCAACTAGCGGAACGTTTTCGACATGACAGAGAATTTTTGTCAAACCGGAAGGCCTTCGTGAGAGAATTTCAATCCAACCAAGCTTTGTCAGAGATTTGATCGTAATCACGGAAGTATCTCCCATAATCCAAGTTTTCTCTTGCACGTCTGCTTTGGAGTGGTCCTTTGCGTTCATGATAACCTCGTCTAAAATAGAGCTGGCAGGTCGAGGATCGGCGCTAGCATACGTATATCGTGCGAGCCAATCAAGGCAAACCTCTGTCGGCTCATCAATCTCATTCTTGCCTTCGTTGGCTTGAAGGAGGCCCTTGACAAGATCTGAAACATACTCCGGTCTGTCTGGTAACTTGACCGCAAGAAACCAAAGGTATATCACAGAGTAACACATGATGCGTACGTGTTGTGATAGAGCCCACGATGAAGTAGGCACAGCTCCTTGTCGATTATGGTCTTGAAGATACCGGAGAGCGACAACAAAAACTTGCTTAAAATTGGACGGGGTAAAGTTGGCAAGGAGGCTAGGAGTGGAACCAATAATGGCAAGGAAATTAATGATATGGACAGGAAGGTTTGGGTTGGAAATGATTTGCGCAAGCTTCTCCAATATGTTCACTAGGTACCGAGTCATAGACGGCCGCAGCTCGAAGGCAGCCAAGGAAAGAGCATGGAGGCAGCACCGGGCTGTAAAGGGCTGCTCAGAGAGGCCGAGGTAAAAGAGTTCCACCATGACGTTTTGCTGGAGAGATTTGAACAGACGTCGGTAGCCAATGAGGATTGTGAGAGTGTGGTAGGCCAATCCGCTAGCGTGATTTCGAGTAGTTCCTGAAGGCCAGTTGCCGATTTGTGATGCGAACCCTTCCTTCATGGAGACGCACAGACCGTTCAACAGGCGATTTATTTCCTCGCGGCATTTGGGGCCGCAGAATAAGTGCTTGTTTGCGAGTTGTGTAGGTAGAAAGCACAACGTATACGAAAGGATTTCCCAGTCGAATTCATCTTTCAGCAAATCGTGTAACAACGTAACATACTCTGAGAGGGGCAACACAACCTTTCTTCCTGGGCCTTCGGGGTCGTAAGAAGTAAGACGCTCGCTAAGCGCTCTCGTCTCAGAGAGGTCGTAGGGGAGGCGCTCAGGTAAACGCCAGCGAACACTGTATGATCCCTGGGCTACGGTTCCAGGAGAAGGAAAGCGAGCGGCTCTTGAACGGCTTCGACTCTGCTTCATTTGAGGCTGAGATGTTCCTCGCCCTCGGAAAACACGCGCTTCTCTCTCGGGAACTGGTCGGGAAATGCCAGCGTCCCCTACTTGCGAAGAAGGTACCTCTGCGCGATTGATATGAGCGGCAAGAGTTCTTGTGTGTATGTCGCGTTCGAAGGCGTCCGCTTCAAAGTATAGGCGGTGGTCGCGGTCTGCACGTAGCCGCATAACGAAACTGAGTGCACAAAGCCTCGCCCGGGGGCATTTGGCATGCCGCACAATTTGGATCAAGTCGCGCCAAATCCTGACGGCAACGACAAGAAAGTGTTCGTTGAGCGCCAAAGAAGTAAAAACGAGTTGAGCGAACGCTTGTACAAGAGAAGCAGCTGCTTGTACGGCAAGTGGCGGGCCCCGTGTCTGTGTCGCTGAGCTCAACGCTTTTTCCAACAGAGATGATATTGTCGGCGGATTTATGGTGGGTTCTGGTGGCATACCGGATGCCCGTCGAGAAAGTATTGGTCTATCAAGGGAGTCGATCAGAGTGGTTGTAGCAGCGAGAGTAGTTGTAGCAGGAGCCGATGTGCTCGGTTCGTCTGTGTCATCATCAATTTCGAGAGCCACGTCGTTGAGGAAATCAAGAATGTTCTGAAGCTCGGGATCAAGGTTATCAACTCGAACTTCTGATTCTTCATCATAAGTGACGGGCCCGTGTTGAACTTCCGTAGAACGCATAACGACCTCTTCACTAAGAATACGCCACATTACTGGCTCACTTCCTCTTCCTCCGTTCCGGACTTGACGACGAGTAAATTGAAGTATAAGCTGTGAGAGGGGCTGGCGGTATTCAGGCATGTCCTTGATGAGGGAAAATAGGTCGTTTAAAAAGTTTGATATTTTCTCGCGTGTTCGAGAGTACGAGTCGGAAAAGAGGACATCGTTTGACAACAATAACTCCCAATTCTCGAGCCACTCTAAAGATGTTGGAGAAAGCGCTTTCTGCGACCACAAAGTTTCAGGGATATCCGCAACGTCAACATCATCCAAGTGACCCGCGATTGAGAGCAGGATGGTTGAGAGAGGGGGTTGGGATGGAAGTGCGCGGGAATCGCGAGCCAAAAGGGTAGAGAGCGTCCTTAGAAATTGCGAAGGGGCTGATTTAGGCTCGACAAGTGGTACCCTGAAGTGTGTGCCGCCGTTACAACTAGTTACAAGCATTAAAAATAGTAGCTCAAGCGGAAAAGTATAGCGTACCGATAAGTGGTTACATAACGAGCCAGAACCATGAGAGTTTCTCCAACAGTGCATGCCTCGTCGGTGTCCATCGATTCTTGGTCTCGTACATCGTAAACGTAAAGTACATCGGATATGATTCCTGCTGCTTCCTCCAACACTGGCTCATGAGCATCCTCGAGGTCGGGTGTATCAATCCAGGCAGCTAACGATTCTTTGAGTTCACGGCCAAAGCGAGCAGGCTCCGCTCTGGCAGAGGCAGTCCGTTGAAAATCATTTTCATCTGCAGCATCGACTTCGTTGGAAAATGAATCAGATCGCATGCTGGCAGCACGTTGGAGACGTTCACAAAGGACTTTGCGAATATGAACCCTGATTATACGAAAAGCGCCTGTTGAGGTACTGATGGCAGACGTCGCGTCATTTCCGCTTATGTGCGGCCAAAGGAATTTTAAGACTATCTCTATTGCAGTTGTCCCATATGTTCCTGTGAAAAACTTGGATAAGAGATCGACGATGGTTCTCTCGTGGGCAGCTGCTTGCGGAAATGGTGTTTCGATGGACGCTGAAAGAACAGGAAGCGGCGTAAGATAATGCGCTAGACAACGACATAGCATTGGGAGCGTAGTATCCAAACTCTCGTAGGGGAGTGCAGTCTGATGAATTTCCAGAAAGCGAGTGTATGCCTCGATGATACAATCAGCAGGTAGCTTGAACGAGCTCATGCTTGGCGACGCCGAGGGGATCGTGGCGGAGGACGGATGGCGACGGTGTGTGTGCGGTCGAATAGGTGTAGTATTCGCCGATGTCACGCTTCCAGAAATATGGGACGGACTCGCGACTTTAGCTGAGGAGGCGTGGGCAGAAAGAGCAGAATCTATCATGCCTTCAAAGGAATCTAAAAGACGCGTGAGATCTTCTTCTGTTAATCGCGACACAATCTCTGCCCGGCTAAGCAGTTCCACCAAGAAAGACGTTAGCACAGCGATACTGCGCTCCCTCTCTCCCCGTTCTTCTAGATGCATCCCGTGGGCTTCTAACAAAGGTTTGAAAGCACCCTCGATCCAGCAGCTGACAGCCAAAATAAGTTCGCGTTCGAGGCCAACGGTGCTACTCGGGATGGCAAGTAATGGTCCTAAGGTCCGGTATCGAGCTTCCCACACCTCAGGCAGCCAAGCGAGCTGTTCGATCACCATCGTAATATGAGCGAGTCTGTCACTTCTGAGATATTGCTGACTCTGATCTCCGCTGGAAATGCTAGTCCAATAGGCCATCATCACATCCCAACCCGCGACTTGAAGAGCGGGGTCGGATGATTCGCACAAAGAGGCAATAATAGAGTCGAGAGCCGAGGGCTTGATGGAATGACTGCTCTGGCTCAGTACTTTTGCAAGAGACCTGGCGTGTACTAGAGACGGCGTTGCAGGGGGCGTAAGAATGCGAATGAGTTCTTCGAGAGGCAGAACTGGCGAAGCCGCAGTAGTAAGAGAAGGAGGTGCTGGCTCAGTGCGTGGCTTGAACCATCCAAAAATTGGTGGTGGACGACGTGGGACGTTCGCACTCAACGGAGGGTGGGTTGACAAACCAAGGGAGGACCTCGCTCCGGTCGAACGACCAAGATGCACTCCAATTTCCGATGAGGATGACGCAGACGCCGTAGAAAATTCGCCTGTCGCCATTGTTGCAGTGGAGGGATACTGCTCGGAGGGTGATAGCACTAGAGATGGAGATAGGGATGTGGTGGACGCACGGGAGCGTTGGAAGGTTGGAGGTGTGAGTGAAGATCCTACGGATGCAGAACGCGAAGAAGATCCCAGAGAGGAGTCCCGAACTGACGCATGTGGCTGTATGAGGTTGGCCACTGATAAAGAGTTAGTCCAAGTACCAGCTGATTGCGTGCCAAACACAGATTTTACCTCCTCGCTCATTAATGCCTATCGAAGGCTTCAGACGCTGAACCATGTCTTCAATATTTTCGTCGTCTCGTCTGCTATGCTTTAATAGAAGGTGAGCCTAAAGAGGCCCTTGCATAGAGGTATCAGCTTACCCGGACTAGAATAGCCACGTCCGAGTCGTGAACGAGCGCATATTGTGCTGTGGGCTTGTTCTGACTCAAAATCATCAGCTATAGCCCGTATTAGCATATATGTTCGCCGACATACCGAGAATATGTAATCCGCTAACGGCCATAGTGGATCATTCTGAAGCACCGTCAAGGCGAGAGCACGGCACACAGCAACAAACTAACCAAGAACGCTTTTTTCGTATTTGCCCTTTCCAATTCCACGTCAGAAGGAACAGAGAGGTCTTCTGATTCAGCGGTAGATGCGGTGTCTTGTGATATAGACGACCGGGCATCATATGTGATGAACTGCAAATATGCCGAACGTTCAAACATCCTAAACCCTCGAATGAAAACGCATTCTCCGCGTCGATTTTTCTGGCTGCCATCACCTCCATTTCCGAGATGAGACGAGACATGAGTGGTAGACGAGAAAGGGAAATCGAGCTTGAGGACAGTAGCGCTGGGTGGCTCGATATGCCATTCAGCCCAAGGGTGAGGAGTCGAGCTGCTGGTCGCGTCTTCTACTTGAGTCCAGGGACCCAATTGAATTTTTGTCAACGAAGAATTGCCTGAAAATACGAGCTCCGCATGATCACGTGTTACATCGCGTCCAGTGACAAGAACTAGATCCCCAAGAGTGAGCGATTCATTGTGGCCGTGTGCGAGTTCAAGTAATATGGCCTGATTGGAAATTAGCCAGTCGCGAAATGGAGCTAGAGAAGTCGCATTCTCTCGAGACGTTGGATATCTGGTAACCAAGATGCCGCCATCTGCACTCGACGACTCAAACTTCAGCGGAGAGGACAGGTCCAATACGTTTCTAAGTAGATATAAGCTGGCTTCGAGATTTGTTTAGAAGTAAGTCAATGATCTTACCCTTCCAGTTTTTCTTCAGTGACAAGGTTGATATCATGGCTAAAGATTGCGCCGGGTGGACGAGAAGGATCTTGTACGACAACTCCAGGTTCGAGAAGGGGAAGGACGTCTATATTCGGGCTGTTCGCTCCAATGAGCGGTATAAATGCACCAGCATTGAGATATCCAATGTCGCCTATCTTTATCTCATACTGTGAGTCTTGGGCATGAGCGTTCCTGTTCAAATGTGCTCGTGTGAGGAGGCTTCTCTCGGTATTCGATTGACGCACCACAAAGGTGTCCCATGTCCAAGATTAGAGAGTGTGCTACATCAGCGCATCAGACATGAACTAAACACTTTCAGATCCTCTTTGCGCACTTGACAAAGGTTTTCCAAGCTGGCTCCGGCTCTGGCACGTCTAGCGTTTCGTCGCGCTCCATGCAACTTTAAAAGGGAGACGACAAGAATGTCATGCAAGAATTGATCACGAGTAGCGAGAACAGAAGCTGCGTGTTTCGATTCGTCTGTACGAGCGTAGATGTGTAGAAAAGTTGAGTTATATGCGCTCGAGCACTTAGTAGGGATGAAAGTTGTGGGACAAAGAAAGAGTAACACTGGACCGGGTTCGACGGGGTCGGGTTCGGCGCCCCGCGGTTTGCCAGTCGATTCCCGGCTCTTCGCTCTCATTCTCCCCCCACTTTGGCCCTCTCCCCCGCTTCAAATGTCGATGAACGCGTCAGCTATGCGGACCACACCCTCTCACATCTACCGCCATGACCACCCCAGTGCAACTATACGTATACGACCTTAGGTGTGTTATTTTGATTTGGCTTCGAGCAAGGTTGAGCTAAAAGCGTCCCTTAGTGGCGGCATGGCTCGTCAGATGTCTCTCCAATTGACCGGCAGGCAGCTTGACGGCATATGGTACGTTCGTCTCTCTACTTTCCGTGAGCCTTTCTCAATGGTTATAGGCATACCTCTGTCGTCATATGGAACAAGGAAATCTCTTACGGGCAAGGGATAAGCATAACGCCTCCTGGCCAGTCACACTTAGGGCGCCCAATGCAAGTAATAGACATGGGGCACACCGCCATAGACCAAGAAACGTTCGAAGAGTACCTCGCTGAGATGAGGCAAATGTATACTGCGGACAAGGTAAGCAAACAAATGACCTGTGCCATAACCAACGCTCAACCGAGGACAGTACCATCTCTTAGACTTCAACTGTAATTCCTTCACACAGGACGTTATCGGCTTCTTGACTGGCGGCTCCATACCGTCTTGGATCAAGGGTGCGTACGGAACAATTTTCACTAATGAAAAGCTCTAAACACCAATCCAGACCTTCCGTCCGACTTTCTCTCCACACCCTTCGGGCAGGCCCTCCGTCCGACAATCGACAACATGTATCGCCCGAACCGAAACCTTGCTCCTCCGCCTGCTGCGGCCGCACAAGCTTCTCCCAACCCGGCTCTGGCCGCATCTCTGTTACAGTCGGTGGCCTCTTTGGCTCAGCAGCCAGCAAACGGCGTGACGAACGGCGCGTACCAGGCAAATCCTGCGACTTCGACCGTAGCAGCGCCTATCCAGATCTGCACCAACCCTACATCCTTTAATTCGATTCTCTCATCACACCGCGCCCTTGTGGCTTTCTTTACTTCCTCCACTTGCGGGCCTTGCAAGATGATAGAACCAACTTTCGAACAGTTGGCGCACGATAAGACACATGGGCGTGCGGGCGAGGCATTGCCTGGATTCGTCAAGATTGATTTGAACGTCGGTATGAGCAATCAAGTAGGAGCTCAATATGGAGTACGTGTTACTCCAACATTTATTTTCTTCCTTGATGGCAAAAAGGTACAGCAGTTTTGTTAGAGAGGTTACATGGTGCTCACACGTTCCCCAGGTCCACGAGATGAAGGGTGTAGATGCTGCCGAGCTTCGCACTCAGGTTGATCTCTTGCTCTTCCAAGCCTTCCCGCGTGTGTACCATCGATCCGCCTTTCTTCAATTGACCACATACTCATACAATTCGAACAGCGCATCCGCACACCAAGCTTTCTCTACCAACCGTCGAGGCACTCTCCCTGAATCCGATCCTCTTCACTCAGGTCCCTCCACTACCCACCGTCTTTTCCAAATTCTCCGCCTCGGTCAACGCTATCACCGCGCCTGACTTCCACAAGCCTGAGACTGAGGCTGCCATCGCTCGAGTTCTTCCCTATCTGCAAGGACTCGCCGCCGCGCGCGAACAGAAGAAACCCCCTCCCGCAGTCCAGCCCGCATTTTTGGCCAGCTGGGCTGCTGCTACCTCTCAGCTCGCGGCCCTGCTTCCTCCTGCCGAGCTCTTCCCTCTCATTGACATGTGGCGGCTTGCAGTTCTTGACCCAGGTGTCGTTAACTGGCTGGCTTCCGGGTCAGCTGGCGCTAAGAACCCGCTTGACGTCCTCCTCCAACGAGCGCGCGAGTTCCTGTCCGACGCCGACGACACTGCTACGGCGCGAAACTCGATATTGACTTCCTTACGTCTCCTCGCGAACGCACTGGGGTCAGACGTGCTCGCTCGCGCGCTTGTCGGCGGTTCTTCCGTGCGTGCGGTAGACGTCCTCATCCCTGGCCTTTTACATACAGACGGCAACGTACGCACTGCGGCTGCGAGTGTCGCGTTCAACCTCGCGGCTGCTGTTCAGAAGCCCAGGGTCGAGCGTGTGCGCGCAGGACGGAGTGACGCTTTGAAGGATTCGATGGATAGTGAGTGGGAAGTTGAAGCACTGAGTGCAGTAGTCGAGGCCATTCAACGTGAAGAGGGTAGCGAAGATGTCGGTACGTAACGGAAGCCGTACTCCCTTTAACCATGATTTACTAGTTCAAACAGTTCATCGCCTTACTGCGTCTCTTGCATTTTTCCTTCGTCTGTCCACAACATACGAGGATGAAATGAAACCACTTCTTGAAGTCCTGCAAGCTAAAGATATCCTAACGGCGAAGCTGGACGCCCCTTTATTGAAGAAACCCGAAGTTCGTAAACTTGTAGAGGAAGTTGCATCAAAGCTCTGCCCTTAAGCAGCTTGAGGTTTTGTTATATAGATGCTTTGTGTTACAAATTATATAGTTATACTGCAATAAAGGAGTGTACAGGTTACTAAAAAAAGCTAAAGAGCGTTGGTGTTTATACAACAAACCCATGTGTTACAATTACCAGGGAAGAACCAGCTCCACATAGGCCTTGTTCTAGTGCATCATTCATTATTTCTAAGTGGGGACAAGCTCATTTCTCAGCACATCCCAAGTAGAGTCATCTCAACCTGTGCTGTATCTGGCGGGGTCGGCATCTCCCATTCGCGCGGCCCCTTTGTTGGCGACCAGTTTGTCGACCGAGCTTTCTTGTACGGTGGTGAGCCTTCCAGAAGTTCGTCCTCCGAGTTGCTCTCTACAATGGTGCCGTCACTGCTTTTGTCGCCCTCGTCGAACAATTCCTCGAGCGAGTGTGATGCCTCGGTCTCCTCCCGGACCTTGGTCAGGCGCTTGCGAAGACGCGGTTTCTTGGCGATGGATATGGGAAGAGAACGGCTGGGAGGTCGTCCGAAATTATGCTTGCCAACACCCGAGTCTTCATATGAGGGCGAGAGCCAAGGATGCTCGAGGGCTTCTGCCAGAGTGATGCGCTCCATATAGTCTTCTGCACCGAGCTTTTTCGCCAAGTCGAGTACTGATGACCCATCAGCGACAGTGGCTGGAACCAACAACGCAGCGCATACCTTCGGGATCCACAACTTTATGTGCCAGTCGACGAAGCCAGTCATTTGTTCGGCGCTGAACGGCTGTTGTTATCGGTATCCTATCGTCGATCTCGTGGGCATCGGTAGCGGTAAGCCTGCGAAACTTAATTGAGCCCCCTCTCTAAGAATAGAATCTTTCAGGCTTACATTGCAAACATGATAAGCGCAACACTGTAGCTGTCAACGCGGCAGTCGTAACCTGCCTTCTGTTGGCTGAACACTTCGGAGGCGATGTAGGTGACAGTGCCAAAGTTGTACGACTAAGGTATGATCAGAGCATGAACTGGCTTGACTGAAAAAGTGGCAGCTAACCAGTTGCTCTTTCATAGTGTTTTGGTCAATCATACGAGAAAGACCCATATCAACCACTTTGACAGTCAATGTGTCAGGGTTGGTAATCATGACGTTCTCTGGCTTCAAGTCTCGATGGACAATCTGGAGTTTATGAAGATACTAGGGAAAACTCAATAAATGCCACGAGACATCAAAATGAAGATTGAGCTCACCGCTCCAGCCGAACATATTTGTCGGGTGATAATCTGAACATCGGCAAGAGCTATCATGATCTGTGAGTATTGTAACTGAAGACATGCAAGATGTCAGACTTACGGAGTTTTCCACGGTGAAAATCAACAATAAAAGAATGGAGGTTGATGCCTTCAACATACTCCATAACA
This sequence comes from Waitea zeae, assembly GCA_037855215.1. Lineage (NCBI taxonomy): Eukaryota > Fungi > Basidiomycota > Agaricomycetes > Corticiales > Corticiaceae > Waitea > Waitea zeae. The sequence goes on along the minus strand of JAZHGK010006190.1, from coordinate 14,062 downwards.
ACGTCTGGACGGTTTGTCATGAACCAAGTTTAATCTAATTTTATATTGAAGTTACTTACCACATTGTATACCAAGACAAAACGCGCTTATAAACTTGCATAGGTTAGGGTGAGAGGTGATACTGAGACTTTGAATTTCTCGTGAAACAACAAGTGGGTGCCTTGCGCGCTCCCACTCCGTTCGTCCGGCGATGATGGTTTTGACTGCGACGCGGGAGCCATCCTTACGGGACTCAGCAAGTACAACGGTGCCCATACCGCCTCGACCAAGACGAGCTTTGAAGCGGTAAACCTCTTCTGTCCTCGTCAGCCATCCCGCAGCTGCAAATATAGGTATCAAACCTAGGGTTTATGAACTTGTCTCGTAGTGGACTCACGAGGTTTGGACCGGAGCTTTGGGCGGATGGCTTTCGGGACGCGAAACGAATAGACTAAGGCCCGGGATATATGTGGGTGCACGCTCGTTAGAGAGTACAAACGAAAGCGACTCACGCTTTCCACCAATGTCAACCTTCGATTTGTCGTACAAAGCGGCCATTCGCTTTCTGATTATTCCGTTGACCTAGTAAGGTCATTACGAGTCGTAACTTTCATATGCTTGACGGTAACTCACCAGCATACCCTCAGGAACCATGATTTCGATGAAATGATGTGCTTCTCCAGAAGATGTTTCGGTATTTCCATCCCATACAAACTTTGCGTGAATAGGTTCTGAGAATGTTAAATCACTGTAGTGAGCATAGCCGAAATCATCAGACGACAACTCGAGATTAGTACTCACCGATCCCGTTGTAATCGAGGCGAATGTCGACTTCGTCTTTGGCGCTGCCAATGACGTACGTTTCGCGGTCCTTTTTTAGGACAATGAGGGGTGCACTTGGGCAAACAGGGTCGAGGAACCCCCAGGCGTTCGGTACGCTAAGTGTAGCCATTGTTTCGTGATGATAGTTTGGTATACTAATATGAGGGTATCAATATGCAGAGGTGAGGTGAGGCGGGTATGGCAGATGTATGGTGCGTCATGTTCTCGTTAAGTATGAATATTGCAAAGGTTGTGTCCATGCACCAATCCACAATGGATAGCGAACAACGGGGATTGTCCACAATGGTCTCCACTGTAGAATCTTCATTGTTCGCATTCAGGGGTGAAAGAACCTGGCACTCCATCCTTTGTCGAAGTCCTAAGCGCGCGTCGGTCGGCTGTGAAACAGGCCGTGATTGGAGTTTCTATGTAACTGAGACTGTCCATACAATAGCGTCGGTGAGGACGTTTATTCGAGAACTGTTTGACAATAGGCACTGATCAGGTCCCACGAGGACAATCTCCGAAAGATGCCAAAGCTGTGCGCCCGACTGGAAGTTCTCAATTAATCATCGCTCTTCCGGGAAAGCACGGACACAACAAGTCTTTTTTTTTTTTGAGAAAGAAGCATTTGGGTGGATACGAATCAGCGCCTGCAGGTTCCAGACAACAATGACTTGTGGACGAAACCCCATGGCATCGGACCTGAGTCTCGACTCAATTGTCCCGATCGACTCTTGTCACATCTCCACTAGCGTAATTCTTGCACCTTGTGAAACACACTTGCTGAAAGATGTGGACATGTTACAAAAGCGCCTCCTCAGGGATTTGTTTTTGAGAAACCTCCTTGGCTCGACATTCCCAAATACCCCCTTCCCATCGTTACCTACCACTCACCATCTGCGACTTGCTTCATGCTCCACGTTCTGGATGCCACACACCCTCTTATCCCAGGCAATAAGCTTGGGCGGTCATCCTCGTCAAAATTAAACACAGACATTATGAACGGCATTTTAAATCTTAGAAAGCAACTCAACAAGTCTCGGGAGGATACTCTTAGTTTGATTAGGCAGCTCGAAGCGCACGTAGAACGTGCAGATGCACTACTGGCGATTTTCAACACGAACACTTCTTCAGAAACGGAAAAGCAAATTACCCCAGTTCTTACGAGCTTCATTCATGCTCTCACGCCAGAGAAAGCTGGAGGGTCGAGGTATGCGTTCTTGAAAAAGATGGTTGCCTTATTTTCCTCTACTTGTCGCTCATTGCTACTGTTTTGCTTGTAGTATTCGCCCTTCAGAGTCACCTGGCTTCAAGGAAGACATTAACAACTCAGAACCAATGAAGATGTCTTCTACAAGGTAAGGCTAACTTCTGCTTTTAGTTACCTTGTTCATTTTTCTGCTTCAGGCCCAATAAGACGACTTCGCACAAACGCTCTCGTGAACAGAGTTCGGTTGGAGCTGCATCAACTACCGAGCCTGGACCCCGCCGATCTAAGCGACTTCGTCAGGACACAGTTGAACCCTCTAATTTTACCCCAAAAGCAGCAAGTATGCTCACCACAGGACCATCCATTTCGGGGGAAACAGTAGCCTCTCGGCCGAGGAGGCGGACAGCAGCGTATGTCAATCTCATCTGCCTTGGCAGTTTTTTCTTTGATAAACCCCTTATTTAGGCCTACTCAGCCTTCTAGGAGGGAGTCGGCACCATCACCTCAACCACCCACTTTACGAACAACAACCGTGCGTCCGATAATTGCCATTCAAAACACCACAGCCCGTTCCTTTGCTGTTCCGCCACCGCGTTCAAGAGATGACACCCCTCCACGGATGCGACGATACAATGCTGTGGCGGCCCCCTGCCCGTCTCCCAATTTTAACGCTGCAAGCGGCGGCGAAACCCTTCCCGCAGTCGACCTCCAGACCCAGTCCCTGCTCTCAACCCCCACACGTAGCCGTGTCTCTGATAGGAGAGACGCAGTACTTATCGGACCCGTGCACTGCGACAGTGTTGAGGACTGGAAGGACTACCATGCGAGAGAGAAGCTTGAAGGGGACGAAGCAGACTACGCACCACACACGCAGACACAAAGGAAACGAGTTCGGCAGAAGCTCAACGCGCTTTTCACGTCTTGGCGCACAAAGTACGAGGGGTTTAGCGTCTCAGATGAGCGCAGGCTACGCCAGAGATTTCCCGACTGGGTGAAAGGGTTGGACATTTCACCTGAATCGATTACTGATAATGAGGACATCTTTTTTGCACGGGGAAACCAATCCGAACTTATCAGGTGGAGTGGCCGAGATGGTACATGGGTCAGAGAGTGCCTTGTCCCCCGTGCAGCTGGCCAAAGTGCTTCCTCGAACGTTTTTGAATGGGCGATTCTCGAGGTTTATAGCCCTGTTGCGGAGCAATAGTATCTTCATCTTAAGTTATTTGCATAAGCTTTATATTATCGGTGTACTTTAACCAATGTAATTAATTTTGACTTCGACTTTGATTATGTGTTGAGAGCTCTCGGTTAATATAATCAGGGTATCCACTTTAGTAAACTTACTGAGACTACATATAGGGGTAGCTTCTTCGATAGTTGCTGGCATGCTGAGGCATCATCCACAAAACAACCCAGGTGTATCTTCATTAGCTTCTACATATTATGTGTGCACAAGTTGTCTACAGCTTAGCTTTGCTTCCCCCTTCGCCGGCCTTCGCCTCGGCGGCCGCGCGCTCCATCATCTGGCGAGTCTCCGTCGCTGCCTCGGCGAGATAATGCTTAAGGTCCGCCGTCTGCCGCTTCAAGCTAGTGATAGTCCAGCGAATGTAGTGATCGCCAATCGAGTATGAGAGCCCATATCCGTCTGGCACGACTGTGTATCACATAAATATTAGTTGCGACGCTAAACGAAGAAAAATTTAGGCGTGCGTACCCTCTCCATAGCCCCAGCCATCCAAGAAGGGCGATGACAGCTGGCTTGTTGAAAGCTCCCAGTGGTTAGTCTTGCTAAATGACTCATCCGTGTAAATTGATGGCACTGGCTCGCCCTCGCGCAGCATCTTCTTCAAACCGAATAGGTGACGATCGACACCCTGTCCATCTGCGGCCCAGCCAGCATAGGTGAGATGGCGAGAGACCGCTTTGCGGAAGAGAGCAGCACGGTGCGCGTCCTAAATAGGCTTTGTTTGAGCAAGTGATATAATGAAGGCACTAGAAGATACACGCACAGTCTCGTCAGGGTTTAGCATTGCCTCCGCCCAAGCCTTGCTCTCGTTGCTCGCGCTCCGAATGACCTCTGTGCGTCCAAGTTGGAACTTGCGGGTCTGCGCGCTCTCGTAGCAGACACCGGGACGGTTGAACATCTTGTGGAAAGCGAGCTGCTTGACGAGCTGTGCCCACGCGTCGGGAGAGGCCTTAAACTTCTTGATGTACTCCTTGCCGTATCCCTCGTAGTTAAGAACGTGCATGTCGTGCTGGCCCACGAGGTCGTCGAAGCGCTTCTCGGCAGCTGCGATGTTCGCCTTTGATATGTCGTCGAGCTCAAAGCGAAGCTCCTTTGGTGCGGGAAGGGAAGAGCCGGTGGAAGCGTCGCGGGGTGCGCCGAGGTCGATTTTCCCTGCTGCGAGCGAGGCTAGCATAAACTCGGTCATCTTCAGGGTGGGAGTACCGTCCATGCACGAGTGTTCTCCGAGGAATCCCGACTTGCCATTCTCGAAGACGATGACTAGGAGCTGTTGGTAAGGAAAGCCTTTCAAAGAACAATCAAAGACGCACGTTGATGTTTGTCATAGAAGCGGTTGCGACCATCTCCCACCCAGCAACCCCAAGAAGCGTCCTCTCGGGTGACAGGCTTCGTGTCGTCTAATGTGACAACGATCATAGCGGATTCAATGCGCTTCAGGGACTCTGCATTAACAGGAGACGCATTTACGAGAGCTTGACGAGCCTAGGGTTTGATTAATTCAAGTGTCTCAGTACACGAAAACATGCGTACATCGGTCCAGTTGTCACGGTTATCGCTAGTCAGTGCACCGACCGGGATGGCCTTTTCTGAGCCAGCAGCCTTGATAATCTTCTCAAAAAGTCTGCAACCCGGATGAGTATCTTCGTGAAGATGTAAATAGCAGTGTGAACATACACTTCAAGCTCGGCGGCGGTAAGCTCCTTGCCATTATGGGAAAGAGGAAGCTCGAAGAACTTGTTTTTGCGAACAACGACGAGATGGTTATGGGTAGCATGATCAAACTTCTCGGCAGTATCGGAAGGCTTCGTCGGGTAACGTGAGGAATGGAATCTACGATAAAAATTAATCAAATGAGGGGTGTGAAGGGTTTGAATGAAGCTCACAGCCATTTGAACGAGCTCATGGCCATTGGCGCTGCTTTGGCTTTCTCAGGCTCTAGTTTACCTCTGAAAAATGATATTAAGTCAAGCTAGACCCTATTCAGCGAGCTGTACTCACGACTCTACGAGAGCTCGGAAGGGGAGCATGGCCTTGATTAATTGGGCCGCACGTTTCGCGGGATCACGAACACGCTTGTCATCAATGTGAACGTAGTAGTAGCTACTTTTGTCAGCTCCGCTGACTTTAAGAATGTTGGTACTTGGCTCACCTAACATATACTACTACAGGGTCCCTGTATGCCATATATGCGACATCGTTCCACCAGTCCGCCAGCCAATTCTTTACGTCAGGTTGGGCCGCACGATCCTGCAGACGCTTCTGGAGGTCCCTCCCCATCGGAGATGAGACAAACTCCTCCACAGCCTTCGTCGTCTTCGCGAACTGCGCGTCGTCGACGTGCGGCCGAACGGATTCTAGATACTTTGCGCACGTCGATTCGAGCGGCGGCACGGGCAAACGCGGAAGCGACGCTTCGTATCGCAACATTGGAGGTGCGTTGGGGTCTTCCTTATAGCCAGGCGGGAGCGCTTGGGCATTCCGGCGAGGAGCAGAGGACGCGACGGAGCGGGTTGGGGCCATGGCAAGCTGCCGTGAACGCTCAGTTCGGGCCTGTCTCGGTGACGCGTGAGGTGGCAAATACTTACGTGAGCGCGAGTTGTGCGGGCTACTCTAGAGGACGCCCTTAGCATTACAGGTGACGGTTGGAAGGAGAAAAGGATGAGGGAGGATTGTCCCCCTCGGTCAGCCGGGCAAAAAAAGCAAAAGCAGTGGGCGACTTGGCCTGAGACCTTCTGAAGGGTACATGCACCGGCAACATCGGAACCCGGTGCCGATCGAATGTGGGGAAATCACACGGAACTCCGTCGTCCTCCGTTTGTCTCTCAACAGTCGACCTGCTTACATGGTACGTGTATGGGCCTGTCTTCGCTGCAAAAGTAATGAAGCCTCAACAAATTGGCAAGAAACAGTTCCACAGAAGCAGCTTCGACTTAGAGCCGATACTGAGTATAATAACACAAACGAATCCAACTATCCACATATTGATCAAAAGTCCAGTTTAAAATCACGTTCTACAGACTCAGTATGGTAATCCAGGATCATCATTGACAGGAGGAACGCCCCATCACCTAAAATGAAAGTGAGCGTTGTCCATAACCTGAACAGGCGGGGAACAGACGGCCTAGTTACACGCCCCGCTGGCGTTAGTTGGCGTATGTGTTTGTATTCGCCAGACACTGGCCAGAACCCGCATTACCGTTCGTGCATGGATAGCCCTGGGGTGAACCGGGGGAGACGGAGGTGTCGTTCAAATACTTGGGAACGCCCCCCATATGCATTAGGGTCTGTCTGATCAGGGATGTTGGGAGTGCACCCAAAGCTTGAAAAGGCATGTTTCAGCACCAAGTTCACACACGAGGCATAGGGTCTGCAGACGTACAAATCACGAAGATTAGGATCCACGACTCCAAGAAGAAGGTTCAAGCCGTTCAGTCCGATTTTAATAATATTGAAGGTCTGGCTGAATGAGTTTGCGTAGATCGCGTTGTAGAGGAAGCATCCCAGCCCATTTACCCCCTCGACGCTTGTTGGAGGCGGGTCGGGGCCGGGTATAAAACGGTCCGTCGAGCCAGCGTTCGCGCCGAGAAGATACGTGTGGGCTGAGAGGAGCGTAACAAAGCCTACGAGGCCTTCTGTGATCGTCAAAGGAGTGGAGCGGCGGTACCATCCTTGCTCTGGAACTGCAGATATGAAAAGTAATTTGACTGAGCCGATGTAAAACAATTAAAGTCATTAAAGCGCACTTCGCTCAGGAACGTATACTATTGAGCCGTTTTCTTTGCTTGCACCGTAAAATGAAGCGATGGATTCATAGTTGGCTGAGCTACCGTCACCAACAGTGCCGTTGCTAAAGCATCCAAAGATAAAGTAGTAGGCACTACAAAGTCAAAGTAAACCTCGACACTTTGATAGGTGATAATAAACGTGTTTACACCACTGTGGCGACGAATTCAACTGGCATGAAGTAGGCGTTTGGATTGCGGCTCTTGCTATCTCTGTAGCGGTCCCATAAATGCTGCTGAAGCGTGCGAATGTTGAACTGGTTTCCATTCGCCTCGGAAGTTTTCGTCATCTGGGCAAATAATTCAGGTTGCATGTTGTGATTATCGCCGTTGCAAAGATAAAAATCGCAGCTAAATGGTACGCGTAAGTGACTTTTACATCAACGACAGCGAAATAAAGTGCGAACCGAGTGGCACTCGCATCACCCTCTACACGACTGTGGCCAACAAGTCCAGTTTCGGTGCCAAGTATGCCACCGAGCTTGCCGAGCGAGTTGGTGCGTGGGTCTGCACCACCAATAGAGAATCTTTGCGTCACGGGGTTGCCGTCGAAAACCAGAGAATAGTAGGTAAGAAGAGCGCAAAAGTCGTGAGCCAAGTTGAATACACGAGCACACGCAAGAACTACTTCTCCAGCGGATACAATACCAGTGCGAGAAATGTAGCCATGATTCGCGAGGGTGTTCAAGGCTGGGCATGGTCCTATAAAAAGTTTGCTATTAAGAAGGAAAAAAAGCAAAGCACCGAGAAGAGAGCCCTCACCTCGCTGGTCAGTTGGCCCCGGATACTGGAAAGGATACTCAGACTCCGGAAACCTTTTCAAGCCCTCAACAGATCTGGGAAATGCGCCGACGAAGTCCGTGAAGTTGTTGTTATTCCCTCCCTTGGCCATGTCCAGCAGACTATCGGCAACGCTCCTCTTTCCTGAGCGTTTCCAGGCTTCGAGTTGAGCGGCCTGCTCATCCGCGATCTCGCGAATTTCGGAAAGGAATTTCTTGTCGCCTTTCATGTTTTCAAGTGCGCGCTTGAGTGCGTCAGGGTCCAAGCCTCTTCCCATTGACGGCAAGGCCGAGATCGACTTGAGGAGGAGAGACAGTGTCAAGAATACTGTGGCGATACGCATCGTTTCAGACCGCAGTTGCTGGGTGCCAAGAGGTGGACAAGTTGAAAGCCAGTTATACAGTATGCAGCGCCAAGTGTTGAGCAAGCAACTGGTGAAGCGACCGTCATCCTCGACTGACCGACTTTATAGCAAAGTAAGGAATATGCCCTCTCATTTAGATTTGAGCGTGTCGTCTAATCTGTCTTGTGGAGCGATAAGAATACTGCAATTTACCCCGAAAGCACGTCAGAACCTGAAAAAGATAAATGATGCCCCCTTTTGAACTGGTGAAACAACGTCCCGCCGGTACGCGGCAACGGGCAATGGACATTGTTGACGTCGGAATATTGTGGTGGCAAGATGGTGCCTTGGTAATTTGGTATGTAATGCCAGGAAACAGGAACAGTCAGGCAGCTCCAATCCCGACGAACGTGGGGATATGTATAACACCCAAGATGCTGATTGAATGCCACTCTGCGAGCAAGTGCTCCCAGACCGACGCTCGCTGAGATAACGGTGACGTGATGAGACAAAGGAGAGCGCGTTGCGGTTTCCCAACAGTTTGAGGATTAGTGACTTGGAGCCAGATTTGCGTCTCGCTTCGGTCATAATACCTATTTACAGGCCAAAGGCCAACGTTTTAGCGGTCGCATGTGGCGTATGCGAGGCGTATGTGTATTGGGCGGAAGAAAGAAGAAGGAGAGTGAGGTCCCTGCTCGCGTGGATGTGGTGATTGGTCAACAGGACTCCCGTGGAAGTAATGCAAAGAGTTCGAACGGTCTCGCCGTGTGGCACTTCTCCTCCGAGCCCTCCGATTTGCAATGTGCACGATTGCACCCGTCTCCTGTGGCAACTTATGCATGGCATTTTTCAAGACCTAGACACGTCTCATGGCTGCCAACCTTTCTTGCGATCTCCATCTCCTCATCGAGCGCCAAATCAAAAGACCCACCAACTCTGAAATGCACTCGGTCGTTACTAGTTACTGGTCATACCAAACGGCTGAGCCAAGAGCTTGTGGTGAGAAGAGAAAGCGCCAGGCTCGCCCCCAACTTTGCACCCATTGTCCTATTTTTGCGCCCTGCCTTCTCCCCCTCTCCGGTAGTTTTTCCAACCGTAGCTACAATCGTTGTACTTGGTGCTTGGTGCGAAAGCACACGACGTGTTCAATATCTCTCACCCGTGCGAGGATCAGTGGCCAAGCTTCAAGCTGCCTCCCTCTAACGCTGATGACTTTTTCACCTCACTTTGTAGGCTACCCATTGTTGAAACAACTGTCATTTCCAAAAACCGAGCCTCAGGCTACGTTAATGAGCTTATATCGAGCGTGCTTCATTTGAAGATCTTCAACGCCCTTGCCAGGCACGTTTGTACCCCTGCATTAACTATAGGTCCTCCTCCCTGAGTATGCACACTGTACTCAAGCACTCAACTACTTATCGCCGCTATCGTAACGTTTCTACGCATGTACAAATGATAGGGTTTTGCATGAATCAAGTCACAACACCGTAGAAAATTAATCGGTATCTTCGTTGATAAGGAGATGAATGAATCAATGAACACACATAGATTCTACATGGCTCCGTCTGTGCATAAGCAACTAATCAACCGGTTAGCCAACAGCATCTAAAAGGACGTAGCCCTGTATTCTTATTCACCACCTATAACCCGTTCAATACAAATGATTCCTAGTATATTAGGCGCCCGAGTTAGGAATTCATATATAACTGACTAGAATATCTAACGCCGCCCAACAGAACACGATTGAACTGAGCCAAGAGTGTGTCTTCTTTCCTTAAAAATAGAAGTATAAACTGTTTTCGAGAGCAGGATTAGAAATTAAGACAAAATGCATGAGATAATTTATCACACCGAGCCGCTCGCTCACGGCTTGGGGTTGTCCCCTGCGGAGACGGTGCCCTGGAATCTTCAAACGACATGAACACTGCTCGTCAACCTGTCATAAACGAACGAAAAACGTACTCAAAGCGATTTGGCACTGCATTCGTGGTGGCATACGTGTTGGTGTTCGTCCGGCACTGACCAGAGCCTGCATTGCCTTTCAAGCACGGTTGCTTCTGTGGCGCACCGGGAGAACCGGCCGTATCGTTCATGTACTTCCAGGCGCCGCCGTACGCGTTGGTGCCCGTCTGATTAGGGTGGTTGGGGGTGCAGTTGATGCTTGAAAGCAGACTCTTAGCAGCAATACGGACACGTTTAGGCGCGTCTGACGCACAAGTCACCAAGAGCGGGAGCTAGTAGTCCCAGGACGGCATTCATGGCTGCCTCAGCCCCAAACAGGATGTTCTGAAACTCCCCAAAGAAGCTCGCATACAGCGCGTTGTACAAGAAGCAACCCAGCCCATTCACATCGTTGGCGTTCGTTGGAAGCAGGCCAGGACCCGGAATGAAGTTGTCCGTCGAGCCCGCGTTCGCGCCAAAAGCGACTGGGTGATTAGCGTAGATAGCAAGGACGCCTGCGAGCACCTCTGGAAGGGTCATGGGAACAGCACGGCGGTACCATCCTTGCTCAGGAACTGGAAAAGAAAAGGTCTTAATTAATCCAAAAGTAAGTACGCGCATAAGAGACATACTTCGTTCAGGGACGTATTCGATCGAGCCATCCGCTTTGAAGTGAGCGCCGACAAAAGAAGCAATGGACGCTATATTCGATGAGCCGCCAGCACCAATAGTGCCATTGGTGAAGAAGCCAGTATGGAAGTAGTGGGCGCTGAAGATTTTAGATGAGTATCAACTGTTCCCTGAGTTGTGGTATTAGAGCTTACACCATCGCAGCCAATGCCGAAGGCGGTACAAAGTAGAAGTTGGGGTTGCGCGACTTGCTGTCCGTATACCGGTTGTAGAAATGCTCAGCCATTGCAGCCACGTTAAACTGGTTTCCATGCGCCTTGGCCCTCTCGAGCATCTGAGCAAATAATTCAGGCTTCATATTGTGGTTGTCGCCGTCACAAAGGTAGAAGTCACAACTAAGTCTTTCTTGTAAACAAGCTATGAGAACGCAGAAGAGAAACACGAACCGAGTGGGACTAACATCACTCTCAATGACATGACTATGACCGTTCAGACCAGTCTCAGTGCCCAAGATTCCGCCTAGCTTTCCGAGGGAGTTCGTGCGTGCGTCCGCACCGCCGATAGAAAGTCTGAGCGTCTGGATGTCACCGCCGAGTGCTATGCCGCTCGCCACGAGGACGGCGGCAACATCGGCGCCCATGTTAAACACCTGGGAGGTGGCACGGATGACCTGCCCGGCGGTCACAATGCCATTTCGTGGGAGGTAGCCATGGTTAGCGAGCGCGTTCAGGCCTGGGCAGGGGCCTGGAGGTAAAGTAACGCTTAGAATATACCAAATGAATTCATGTGAGTACACGGAAAAACTTACCCCGTTGATCTGTTGGTCCTGGGGGCTGAAATGGATACTCCGGCTCAGGGAACTTTTTCGACCCTTCAACAGAGCTCGGGAGCGTGCTCAACACACCAGCCAGGATACCGTTAGCTGGCCCAAGAATGCCGCCTAGCAGGCCTCCAATGATGCCTCCAATGAGGTCGCGTTTGCCGGCGTTCTCCCATGTCTTGAGCTCAGCAGCTTGCTCCTCCATGAGCTCCCGGATCTCGCGCACGAGCTCAGGGTCCTTGCTCATGGCTTCAAGGCCACGCTTGACGGCGCGGGGATCGCCACCGACAGCCATCCATGGGAAAGCAGAAGCCGAGCTGAGAAGGAGGGGGATCGGCAAGAGCAGTGTGACAAGACGCATAGTTTGGATGCGTTGTCGATAAAACAGAAGGGGAAGGGGGGAAGAGGAATGCTTACCTCGTTGGTGGTCATTCTCTCCCTTTTGAAAAACGTTGGGCTTGTATATCCACAGTGCTTTCCTTTCTTGAACGATTACTGTGGTCCCAACGATAGATGAAAAGTGCCGAGAAACTTGCTGCTTCTGTGAACTTGAAAAGTGGCTCAAGCAACATGCAGAGTCCACGCTTCCCGATGGGAATTGAAAATTGTGGAAAATGCGCCTTGAACTTCAAGCTTTTGGCGGGTAACTCTTGCACAAAATGCCTGCATCGTACAATTCATATCGGAAAGTATGGACCCTGTAAATCAAGTATTAGCCTCTTCAATACGTCTCCAAACTTGAAGGGTTGATAGTTCACCAAACAACCTCCTGCAAAACACGCGCATACACTTGTGGCGTTGTCATTGGTCCGAGAAGTTAGAAGTGATTTGGTGAATGGCAAATTTTAGGGTGAGCGATAACAAGAAGGTACCCACATACAGGCTATCTGACACCAAAATAAACAAGCCCATCACAATAAGAAGTGCGGCTAAAGCCTGTGCGAGCATCTGCGATTTGTACCGCATATAGGTAAATCCATTGCTGCACCTGACAACCACAAAGTTGAACACTACGCAGCGGACCTGGTTTATGGATGTTTTCATCGTCAAAGGAACTCAGTATAACACAAGTACTCAGTCATACGGTGCCAGGAACCTTCAAAAATGGGTGGTGTCTACTTACAATCTCCAAGGCTTCAACTTCGCTATCCCAATTGCTTGTTCCGAATGCCATTTAAGTGGGTCAATGGAAGAGCCCCAGGTTTGCCATCATAAAGACAGAACTTTTGAGGCGCATATTCTTATGTCAGGGCTGAAAGTACAAGCTGCAGTTCTACACGCTCCAAACTTCCCGATGGGAAATCTCTCTACTTGCATCAGTGGTAGACTTCCCATTGGGAGCTTTGCAGGGTGTACGGAGTGTATGATTAAACTCCATGACAAGACTTGTTTGATTGGTCAGGAATACAACATGCGGTTAAATGGCATGAATGGAACGTGTGCTCGAGCATTCGGGAGGAACCCCAAAGTTAGTCGTGAAAAGATGATCGGAGCATAAGCGGAAGGTAAGCTACACCGCGTAAATATTTCCCGCAACCGACTGCAACACCCGCACCTGGGCCGGCACTATGACGGAGTTTTTACCATTGATTCTTTACAAGTCGAGGCTCGGAATTGACTCTCGCTTCCGCTGCGAGTTCTTGGATCCTTAGGCAACTGTACCTGCATAAATGTAGGCTGCAGAGCTTTCGCATAAAATAAGTCGCAGTGCTGTATAGGCCTAATGGTCATCTTCATTAACAAAGGAGAATGTTCCAAGCGTAGATTCTACGTAGCCCCATCATCTGTGTATTGATGGCCGGTCGGTTTGGAGTAGCATTCAAAAGGAGGTGAAACTGCGTTGTTAGGTATAGTACATATTGTATAAATAATTCTTATATCAGTGCCCACGACCGAGTTGGTAACTCAGATGCAACCGAATGGCATTCGATATTTCATAGTAAAACATGGTTGAACTCAACAAAACGTATATATCCTTAGTTAGAAAGACAAGCGTGAAACTCGGTTTAAGAATCTTGATGAAAATCAAGACAGGGTCCGTAATATGATCTCTCGGCCTAAGCGATTTGCTCACGGCTTGAGGTTATCTCCTGCAGAGACGGCACCCTGGAACCTAATAACAAGATAAGCATCAGTCATCAATCTGTCACAAGCAAACGAAAAAAACGTACTCGAAGCGATTCGGCACTGCGTCGGTGGTGGCATATGTGTTGGTGTCCGTCCGGCACTGACCAGAGCCTGCATTGCCGTTCAAGCACGGCTGCTTCTGTGGCGCACCGGGAGAGCCGGCCGTGTCGTTCATGTACTTCCACGCGCCGCCGTATGCGTTGGTGCCTGTCTGGTCGGGGTAATTGGGGGTGCAGTTGATGCTTGGGAAGAAACTGTCAGCAAAAGCAAGGACACAACTTAGGCACGCCCAACGCACAAGTCACCGAGAGCGGGGTCCAGCAATCCGAGAACGGCGTTTACGGCGCCCTCGACACCGAACAGGATGTTCTGGAACTCG
>JAZHGK010006189.1:0-20057 GCA_037855215.1 Waitea zeae | reverse complement strand
TCGACCATGTGATGCTCAACTAGCGCAGCCGAACAAGCAGCCGCCTTGGCGAAACACTTATGGAATTGGAACAGACATTGATGTGTTGAAGAAAGATAGCCATTGAATCCCATCAGACGCGCTGCAGGACAACTCTGTGGGTTTTGCGACCGAGTTCCACACATAAATGAAGGAAAAAGTTTGAAGCAAGGTTGAGCATTCACGAGAGTATACGAGTTACGTATCTGTTCCCAGTAAAGCAAAAGAAAAACTGAACAATATGCTGTGGCGTCCATGAAATTGGGGAACAATGACCCAAGCCACCTCAATCTCCGCTGGCACACGATCAGCGGACAATCTTCTAATCGGTCAACCAGAGAGACATTTTCACTATATCCAATCACTGACGCTCGCCGCTACTCCCTTTTGGACGTTGGCCTCGAGCTTTAGTCGTATGTGCCCCGTACATAAGTATGTCTTATTCACCTAGATAAAGTCAGCCTTGGGTCGCGAGTAGATGCGCATATGTGGAACGCACCATAAATGAACGACAAAAGCTTCATAGAAACGCGGACCATTTTCTGATGCAATCCCCTTAGAATGATGAGTTAAGACGTATTCATTCGGAGTAATGTGGATGAAAACAGCCACATGTGCCACCGCTCCGTAGCCAACCGTCATCCGTGCAATGTATAGCTTACAGCCAACCGGTGCTCCAGAAAGGGTGAACGGTGAGAGAATCTAAGAGACTTTTAGAGTATGGGTGACGGTAAGGTAGCCCGCTTATGCAGCAGCGCCCAAGCTAGTTCGCAATTTTTGAAGCTGGCCTGCTACAAAAATGTAAAACTGGAGGGCAAACACTCGGTCAGATCGCGATCTAACTTGGGTACTGCTGTAGTCATGCGGGAGTGGGTGGACAGCAGACTGTGTTAGCCATATATACTGGTCATAAGTCCTCGAGGTAAGCACATATCAGGTAGCTCTGAGCAAATTGGTGGGCAAGGAATGAAGTCGTAAGCATGATGCTATTCGCCGTTGACCATACTGATTAGTGAACAGCAGGATTGTGCAACTAAATATAGCGAAACATGTTATCTCTGACTGTGTAGCAAGTCAGCATCACGGAATCGACAGACAGTTGGCGTAGCACTCACCTCCTCGCTTCATCGCTACCGGTTGCCCGTTTTCCAACTCAAGCCCCGCCGCGCCGCCGTCCCCGCTGTGTTCTTCCAAGCGAGCCATCATCAGCGCATCCCGCTCTGCGAGAGTTTGTGCGCGAGAAGGCGCCGGGTCTTTCTGAAGCGAAGCCGAGTCCGAATTTTCACTCGGTTTGTTCTGTGCTTCGCCGTTCTGAGCTAGAGCGGATGGCTCGGGTGCCGTCGACGCTGAAGTCGAAGACAGTCGTGGTGCGTGTTTGGCAAACGGTTTAGAAGCAGCCGCCAAAAGGGGCGAGAAAGCGCAAGAGTGAAGCCGGGTGTGACCGAGCAGCTTAGAGTGCACGAATAGGCTCATTTTCGTCGAATGATAGGGTAAGGTAAAGCACAGTGCGAGTGGTATGGTGGCTTGCACGTCATGGTAGGACGCAAGGACGTCAGGGGCTGGTGCGTGAAGTAAAGCCGGAGTAAGTAGTAAGCGAGTTCCCACAAATACAAACGTTATCTATTGATGGCGCTCAGTGAACGTTGGACACGCTTCTGGAACTTTCACTCTGACAACATGCTTCCCTCCTCTGCCGTCCGCGCCACTGCCTCTCAACATCGCCTTCCATCCTACCCTCCCAACCTCTCTTCTTTCGTCCTAAGACAACTCCCAGTCGGCTGAATCCACTACAACATGCCTCTGAACTACTCAAAGTGGGATAATCTTGAGGTGAGCTCGCTCGTGAGGCGAACACCAGAATCTAATCTGACAACTCGACTGCCGAATTCCGCATCGCCTCCCCAGCTCTCTGACGACTCCGACATCGAGGGCCACCCAAACGTCGACAAGCGCTCCCTCATTCGATGGAAGCAGCGCGACATCCACGAGAAGCGCGAGATGCGCAACCACATGATCGCCCAGCTGCGCGCCGACATCGACTGCAACGAAGTCCTGCTCCCGCGCCTCACCGCGCTCGCCACAGAGCTGGAGCAGGCGAACGACGCTGCCGCCGTCTTCGCGAACAAGGCGGAACAGCTGAAGGAAAACCCGTCCCCGGAGGCCCCTCCTGGCGAGGGCGCGAAGACGTATGACGAGATGATTCTCTTGCTATTACTGCGTGTGTATCAGGACGTGAAGGACAAGGGCGTACCGAAGGAGGATCCAGGGTTTGGGAACGAGCTCATCGCGGCACTCAAGGTGCACCTGAAGCAACTGAAGGAGGCGATCGACACGAAGAAGGCCGAGCTCGACAAGGAGCTCAAGGAAAAGGCGAAGAAGATTACAACTGAGGACATTCACGAGGGCTTCGAGTCCAAGGTACGTTGCTCGAACTACGTCTGCGAAACAGATTGCTCATGTTCATACTTTTCTCTAGTACATCCCTGCCAAACCCGCCCCCGAACCCGTCATCAAACCCAAGGAGCCAAAGAAGAAGAAGGCGACTACAACAGAGATTGAAGTCCTCAACCCCAAAGCGTCCGCTTCCACAAGCTCTGCGTCCTCCTCCGCTGTGCCCGCCATAAGCGATGAGGATCTCGACGATATGGACCTGCCAGAGATGACGCCCACACTTGTCGGCTTTTCGAAGATTCCTTACGGCGACTTTGAGCAATCCTTCCGATACATCCAAGCCCACCGGGACACGGTCGTTGAAGGCGCTTCCGACGCCCTGATCGTCGCCGCGTTCAGCGCAGAATCCGAGGGCAAGCACAAATACGCCCGCCAATGTGTTCACCAAAGTCTCTTGCTTCAGTATTGCGAGAAGATTGGGGGTGACGGTGTGCGCGTGTTCTTTGGCAAGTAAGTGCTATTTCACGCGAGACTATTTGAATCAGGCCCAGGTCTAATCACGCTCTTAGGATGATCTCTGGTGATAAGCGCGCAATCGAGGTGTTCAACACTGATGTCGAGCAAACCTGGGCTCACGTCAAAAAACGGGTCGCCGTGACCAAAGAAGAAGCCGCCGCGGTCGAGGGCCAAGAGCAAATTCAGCTCGTTGCCGAGAACCCGGAGACCACGATCACGTTCAACGTGCCGGAAGGGCCGCCGCCGGAAGACCTCCGCCTCGAGGGCGAGGACATGGAAGGCGTGGACGTGGAGCAGGTCCGACAGCTCCTCCAGCTCCGGTGGGACGTCTTCGAGTCCTTCCCGGAGAACCTCCAGGAGGCGCTGAAGACCAACGACCTGAACAAAGTCAATAAGGTCCTCGGCGCGCTGCCCGTTCCCGAAGCGGAGGAGATCGTGCAAAAGCTCGACATGGGCGGCATCCTCAACTTCGCTGAGGGCGGAATCAGGGACGAGACCGGCCAGGGCAAGGGCACTCAGGATCACGCGGATGCGCCAGCGCAGGAATCAAGCAAGACGGATTAGATAATGCTTGTTCACGGATATGTGTAGGATGAAGGGAATCTAACTTTCTTGTGTGTACATGGTATCAAATGTACCTATAATAATACAACAGTGCAAAAAAAGCATGGGTCATGTCTGCGTCGTGTATGACTCCGTAAACCGGTTGAAAAGGAGGAGTGGGTGGGGGGATAATAAGGTTCAAACCCAACGTCATGGCCTTGGGCTCGAGCGTCGGAACGCTTTCTTGAGCTTGGTCATCATATTCGTGTATGGACCAGGAGAGGGCGGGTACGCATTCTTGATCACCTCGACGGTGACCTGTGCAGAATTGTGAGTTTGACTGGAGCTAGGGTGCATAGAGTCGATATAACGGCACGTACGTCTGCTCCACCCTCAGAGCGACAGCGTCTCTCGATACACTTATCACGCCCGCTTTTCCACTCCACAGTCTCGAAGAGTTGGTTTTCCACTACGAGAGGAGAATCGTCGGGCGAAGTTCTCATTTGGTGTGACGAGATGATAGTCAAATGGGAGGAATGTGGTAGGATGCAGAGGGAGAGGTGGTGGGGAGGTGTTTAATAACTTTAGCCAGCAGTGGCACGGCGTTTGACACGCTATGGGATTATGAGGGGATGGATGAGCTCAATGCGCTATTTGTGGACTGACCATGCCAAAAAGAACCTCTCTATATATACACTTATACAGTTCCAATATGGGCGCGGTCCCCCGGGCCGAGACGACTATACCCAAGCCAGGCGTGGCGCACCCAGTCTTCACGTCTCACTTGCCGTGTCTTGACATCAACGGCACCAAACACTGTGCGGAGAGATGTGGTTCATCACAACGCGCCGAGAAAAACGCGGGTCTCAAGGTTATATTCGATGTCTAGCCTAGAGCTTATCACAAGCAGTGGCGCACACCGACAAGCGTCGTGGCGTTCTACTGTATACTTGGCATGCCAAGACTTGCAAGGAAAGCGCTCGCTCACAAACCAATGCGCGAATGAGCGACGGAAGTCGGGAGATGAGCACGTTCCGCAGGGAAAACCACAGGTCGGACAAAGTTATCGCTGTTGAGGAAGCGGTCTTTAGTGAAAGGACGGGAGAGACGGACAACTGATACGCACGCTGAACGGTAGCGGCGGAGGTAAGTGATTGCAAGGGGCTCAATCTCCTCCGGCTCAACGCCGAACGTCGCCCAGTCACCAGGTACGTCAGCCTCCGATGCGTCGTCAATGTACCGGCGCTCGACCTCATCTGGACTCAGCGCAGGCCACCAGACATTCTGCGCTGTCTTTGCCAACAACTTAGCAACTGCCTTGGGCACACGCGGGGCCGAAGACGGCGGGTTGTATGTTATGGTCGAGATCAACTCAAGCATGTACTCATACGTCAGTGTGGAGGGACCGGGAAGGGAGAAGGTTCCGGGTAGTGGTGTCATGTTAAATACGTTTGTCAGTGCTTGCGCGACGTCGAAGACCTGGAGGTGAAATTGAGCGTTGTTCGGAATTCGGTCAGTTAGCAGCTCGGAGACGAATAACGAACATGAATGGGGCGGATCTTCGTCTGGCTATCGTTCAGCTTCCACCAGATGGGCCAGACTGTATAGAGATCAGACAAGGTTCGACACAGACTTGGCTGTCGTCATACTCACTCGCCATGTTGTTCAGCAGGCGATCCTCGTAGCCAAACATCGGGCCGGGACGGACAATGGTCGCACTCGGGAAGGCCTCGCGAACCTTCTCTTCGCCCGCAAACTTTGACTGATAGAAACGGGAGGGCGAGTTGGGATTGGCGTTCAAGTGTGAAACGTGAATGAACTTTTCGACACCCAAGTCTGCTGAAACTCGGGCGATGAGCTCAGCACCCTGGACATGAACGGAATCCATAGAGAAGTTCCTGTAGGCAAATAATGATAACGATGGACCATTGTTTGCTTCAATCAAATAAAAACAACAAGAACAACGCACTTGGTATCGTAATCGCGACCAACAAGGTTGTAGACGGTGTCTGAGTGGCGAACACATTGCTCAATGAGCTTCGCGTTGCGAATATCCCATTCCTGTAAAGAAGAACTCATGTTATCACGCTCTTATAGTACGATCGAAAGCTTCACCAACCATAGGAACAACCTGTCCGAGGTCGCCCATGACCTTCAGATGGCGCATAGTGTCCTCATCGCGGTACGGAACAATAACTTGCGTGCCAGCCTTGGCTGAATGACATTTTCAGAATCAGCACTTCCTCGTAGATCGTCCAAGGACGCACCAAGCTTCGAGACGATGTATCTGCCCAAAAAGCCGGTACAGCCGAAGACGGTCGTTACGCGACCAGAGTTTGCGCTCCGTCCGGGAGGGCCTTGGGCAACAGCGGCTTTACCCGACGGAAGGACGTGAAGATCATGGTAGGCGCGCTGAGCGGTTGTAAATTTGAGCCTTCAACGCGGCTGGCAGTTTTATGATATTATCCCACCGTCGCTACAGCGCGATGTAAGCGCATGGCACGAGAGGTAGTGGCCAACATCGTCCTCCGGCGGTGCGGTAGGCTTCGGGTCGAGTACAACTGGGCAAGTAAAGGTTAGCGGGATGCACGTGACTGCACGGTTTCCCTTCTGCTTTGGGCATTCATCTTTGCTTCATTTTTTTCTCTGTACGAGTCTCATTGGCAACAACTTTTGTAGATATAAGCGACAGAAAAAATAATGGTGCAAGGAAAGACAAAAGGTCTCCAGCAGAAATCTGGCAACAACTCTCGGCATGCTGCTAAAGCAGCGGCCAATACGAAGAAAGGAAAGCGAACAATCGCCCCGAAGAAAGCGGCCCTCGTGAAGCAGGCAGCTTTGCACAAAGTAAAGTGCCTCATAAATGCTCTATTAAAGGCTTATATCAACAACAATAACTTTTATTCTAGTCCTTGAGTTCGAAGATCAACGCTTCAGTAGAGAAGCAAATGGTCAATGCTGCTTCAGCCGGAAAGCTTACCATCATGAGGGGTGTTGCAGACGAAGCAGAGTACGTTTCGTTCACATACCCGTTACTGCATCGAGTCTAATTCCGGTCTGGTCTACGCCTAGATCTTCAGCCGGTCCTTCAAAGAAGAAGTCCAAGCCATGAGCCGGACACTCAAGTGCTTTGACTTCCGCAAACGCTGCAAATATGCGTGCATCGGGCAAGGATGCTGGCGTCTTAAGTTTTCACAATCTGACTACATCATTTGGGCTTAACACATCACACGAAGCTCACGAAGCCTCGTTGACACCGTCGGTAATATATGGGCACGATTAAGCTTAACATAATACTGTAATATCAAAGGATGCAATGCCAGCTTCTATTTGCGAACGAATGAAAAAGTGTACTAAGTTGGGATTATGACGGACGCCTTGGCTTACGCTTGTCGAAAAAGAACCACAGAACCATGCATTAATGAGCGAAAGAGAGGGAGAGTATAGATGTTTGAATGATACCGGCCGAAGGAGAGACAGAAGTGATGCATATTGGGATGAAACAGGCGCACGAAGTGAAGTGTTCAATTTGTGTGAGAAAAAAAAGCCATATCAGGAAGATTTTCTGGGGATTGATGGAGAAAAAAAAAGAAGAGATTGGCATTACAGTGCGCCATTTTCTGTTACTATACCTTAAAGTAAGCGTCCAAATATACAGTGAATTTCGAGACGTCCAACGCTTATGCCACAGAAGTAATCATCGTCCTTCGGGCACCATGCCCATCTTTGTGAAGACCTTCAACTTGATTTCGTTCAGCTTCTCGCGCTCTTCAGCGTTGAGTATTGCACCTTCAGGCTGAGAATCGATGAAACGGAGAAAGTATAAGAGCGACCCGACGGCCATGTCGACATGAGACCCTGGCAGACCATGATGTGGCGGAGGCTCCTCTGTTTGCTGTATTGATGCTAGCTGCTCCTCAGGCGGCAGAACAGCCGGCGGTGTTTGATGGAACTGGGGCTGCATGAAATTACCAAGGTGGATCTGTGACTCCTCGGGTTGGAGAACTGAGGAAGCGCTCTCCTGTGTGCCAGAGATGCTGTCAGAAGGCGTAGAATCAGGAGGGTTGAACGTGATCCCCATGTGATCGATAGGTGAAATATGCCCGGGCTCGTTCATCTGGATGCCATGTTCGACAGATGGACCCGCTGAAGCTTCTTGTCCCCATCCAGAGTGTAGGACAGTGGTCCCATCCGCGGTAGGAACAGCAGACGGAGGGTAGATGGTGGTCATGAGAGGGGGAGCCATAGCCTGGGGCGGGTTCAATGCCGCTTGGACTTGAGCGGGGGACGGATCGGGGCCAGGCAGAATCGGGATAGCACCTGGACCGTCGGCCTCAGGCGGCATGTACTCCTCACCCGGCGGTGGTGACCACTCGTAAATGGTCGGTCCCTGAGGGGAGGGAGAGCGATCGCCCCAGACACCACGGCGAATGTTATGTCGGTGCTTAAAGTTTTCGACCCATCCTGAGCTCGCCTTAAACTTATCCTCGGGGATATTGAGATCACGCGCAACTTGCTTTGCTTTGGAGCGGATTAGCTGGTCGGATAATGGCGGAATAGCACGATGTCCTTCTCTGGTGTTATGCTCCTTGAGCCAGGCTTCCATCTCCCTTTCGATTTCAGGGAACTTGGATGGCCTGAGAAAGGATGAGGTCACTCAGTTTAGTGTAAGAGCAACAATGCTTACTTATGGCGTGCAAATTTATAGTCATCTTCCTTGGGACTTGCAAGCCACCTCGCCTTCGCCTTGAGAATTTTACTAATAGTGCTCCGTTCGACGCGCCATATAGCCGCAATATCCTCTTGCCTCGCAGCAGGAGTGCTCGCATGATATTGGCAAATCTCCCGCCGATCTTTATTGGTGAGTCGCCCCTTCCTCTGTTTCTCGCGCAAGAGGCTAGGAGACATACGCCCTATTGACCCAGCAGCAGCGTGCACCGAGTTGACCGCAGAGTGTGTGGAGATTGACGTCAAAACGGAAACAACGCTCAGCGCCGGGGATGTAGAGCGTGGATTGGAGCCCGTGTTGGACATCGAGCGAGAGTGTTTGAAAAACGCGAAAGGAGAGTAATTAACGGAGCCTGCAGACAGCGGTGTGGAGGGATACGGAGGCGAGCCTTGTGACATGCTGCTGTGCGAGATGAGATCGGGGGTCGTGAGGGGGGTTCCATCTGCTCTGTGTGGAAACGGATGCACGAGGGAACTGTTTGGGGTCTGAGGGCGCGACGTCGACGGCGGAGACATAGACGTTGGATAATAAACAGTCTGGAAATGAATAGCGTTCACGTGAGTCAACCGCGACTATGGTTGTGTAGGGAAGGAGGAAAAAAACTCTTCACCGAAAGGTCTGTGTCACGTATGGCGCCATCCAAACTGCTCCCCGACGCGACACGGTTCTGTTGCATTGCAGCCTGCGCGGCACGGGCTTGTCGTCGCGTTAGGACACGAGATGGGCCGACGTTGCTGTCGATTTGAGGGAGGATGCCGACGTTCACGGCGTGCCCCACTTGCTGTACGCACTCCACGGGGCCCGAACGAGGAGGGAGCATCTCGCGCGGAGAAGGCGTATGAATGGATGCTGGGCCGAACTTTCCCTTCTGGTGCATGAGAGAGAACATGTTCGGAACCATGGGCGAGCCTGTCGCGAGAGCCGGTGGCCAGACGGCGGACGGCGGGGGCGTCATCTGTGCCGGTGGCGAGTAGTTGATGTACTGGTCGCCGTCGTCCATCCTGCCCGGCGGCGAGGGCAGGCTTGACGAGGTGGAGGGAGGAGGAGGAGAGAGATCAAGCCGTGACTGGCTTGTTTCCAACTCCCGCCTTTTACGCACACATCAAATTCTGGCCGGCCTTTCTCACTCAAACCGCGCTCTGTCTTCCACGCTCCCATCCCCCCAACACCACCTTTTATGCTATTTACACGGCGCATTTACTACGTATTTGATCCTTCCGGACATGAACAGACAGCTTTGGCTATCAGTGTGATGATCTACGCACCCCGTTGTTTGACTGCACTGATACACGCCTATGACCGGCGGAGGGGCTCAGCCCCATCAACCGCTCCCCCTTCCAAGTCCGTTCTTCGCGCGTTCTCCAACAGACTAGCAGTTGGCTGGTGGGCCGGTGGACAGCTGACGACAACCTGACCTGAGTGTATCTCCCCCCCCCTTTTTTTTTTTGTCCGCACTCAGCCGAGCGTATCATATGGGCAGGATGATGGAAGCGCCGGATGGAACGCGACCGTGTTCAAACCCAACCTATCGACACTGGCTGATCTGTCTCCCAGAAAGGCTTAAATTCCCTCAAGCGAAGGCCTCGAACATTGGCCTGAGCTCCGGATTTTCTCATATATGCGCCACCAATGAAGCTTCAAGCATGCCTCAACACGCACCTATATGTTGTGTCACAGGTTTCTAGTGACATTAGATGGCTGATTCCTGGATACCCTTCCTACTACTTTGAACCTACTACGTAGCCTGGAGGTTGTACGCGATGCCGTCCTGGTAACTACCGTCGTCTATGTGCTTCTAGCCAGGTCACCTCTGCCCTTGGGATACAAACCTAAACGATGCCGATCAATCTACAGGGGCGCCTATTGTCATGTTCTCTCGGCATGAGTTCTCGGTCCTTGAACGAGAAGTAAACATATGCCCTGTTCCAACGCGCGTGTCGCAGTTACTTACACCAAAAGTATCAGACTGAAGTACTGAGCTCTTCAGGAATTGCTACGGGAGTCAGAAATCAGAACGACTGCACTAACCCGTGACCATGCATCCCAACACGCCTTGACATAAAGATGTGTGTGACGACGAGATAACCGACGCCATCGGTGGTGTAGTACGCGGTAAGCGTTGCAGCCTCAACCTTGATTGTGTCAGACAACTCAATGCGCCCCTTGCCATCGGCGGAGCGGTCTCAGCTGTGGATGATCGATGAGACCCAAGAGGCTGAGCCACGTGGTGGTTTATAGCCATATTTAACTTGTCTCTCTGGGAAGGATTGAAGCGATTTCGGTTGGTAGAACGTTCAGACTTGAAACAAGCACTCAAGCTTTCTCGTACGGAGGATAATTTAATTCCTGAAATAACAATCTAGAGTAAACTCCCGTTATCGAACAGGTATACATGACGATGGCTATTCCAAATGACGACAACCATCCAGGTAAATAAGGCAATACACTTATTTCAAATCTAAGCGAGCGCGTTAAGGACGGCAGTGTACGCAGCCTTGGGCTGGAAGTTGCTGTCGAAGAGGAGCGGCCTATCTCCAGAGCGCCAGGACTGAGAGTCGGACACACCCCAGGATGTGATGGACACGCAAGCGGAGACAGCCATGCAAGCCTGGTTAAATGTGGCATGTCAGTCTTATCCAAATATGTATCATGAATTAATGTACCTTGACGACAGTGGTGTAGTCGTTGGCAGAAGCGCCCGCAATATCGAGCTCGGTAATGGCAACCTCGACGCCAGCAGAGGCAGCAAGGGTGAGAGCAGCCTGGACACCACCAGCACCGCCAGCCTAAGTGAAGGATGACTTTGATGAGAGGACGTTCCCACATCAATATCAGGAATTTTTGCTCACTCCAAGATGGGTCTGAGTGCCAATACCGTCAATCAGCTTGCCGTACTGCGAGTTGACGCTCTTGACGAGGTTCACGAGACCTAATGGCGCAAATCCGTGATGAGCGTTCAGTAGTTTAAAGGAAGAACAAAGCACTACTCACCAGTGAGCTTCGCGTTAGCCGAGTCACTGGTTGGTGCGTGAAGCATGAGGAAAGGATTTCAGATGAGGTTAATTATGCTTACAGGTTATAGTCGTTGATGTATAGCTATTATTTTAAATTAGCACAGTGATTCTAGTTTAGCAAAAGTGACTATACCTTAGCATTGGGGTCAGCCGCGCGAGCAGCTTGGAAAGCAATGCGAACAAAGTCCTGACCAAGAACCTATGAAAGTTGATTAGGACAATGCAAAAAAAATGCAATCACAGCAAAACCGACATTAGAGAAGACGCTGGAACGAAGCGTGCCGTTCTCGTTGAAGATCTCGTTAACAACATCCCACTGGATTGTGTGAGTTCAAACAATAAGTGAAAGCAGAAAGATCATATCATACCGCTGGATGTTATGTTAGTAATTTAAATAGCTTCATTATGATAGTAGATACTCACCGTAGAGCTTGCCCTTGAAATGCTACAAGAAATTAATGTGTTCAGCTTTGGACGGGAAGGTAAAATGGGATATACAACTTACTCCCGCAACGGTTGTGGCGTGGTTTTGGATAACACTCGTGAGGGTAGCCTTGTCACTGATGGAAGAGACCCAGCTTGGGAGTTGAGAGTGCCACACTAATATAGCTGTAAGAGGAAGTCATGGAAGAGCGTTTTAAAAAGGGGCGCACAGAGAGTGTGGCCACGGATCTGCTTTCCGTTGGTTACGGCCCAGCTAAAAATCGTTGAGTTTTACAAATTATGCAATAGACAACATGTCATCGTACTTGACGAGCTGGTCTGCGTTGCCGAAGTTGAAGTTTCTGTTGAAATTGTTAGTATCATGACATAAGTGTTTGCAAAACTCGAATAATTACCCGCGAGAAGGCTCTGTGGCATCCCACTAGATAGTACATTTAGACAAAACATGATGCAAAGAAAAGAGTCTTGAACAAACCTTCATCGAGTTCTCGGGCGTCACACCACCAAAGTCGGCCTTGAGAATGTTTTGGGTGGCTATAACAATATTAACACTCTTCAAGCGCTATAAGAAAAGCTTAGTGCTTACCAGAGCTGCTGAGCGTGCCGGGATCGGCACAGGAAGCCCAGAACTTCCTGCCCTTCGCCTTGAACCTAGCATCAATGCTGCTCGAGGTGGATCCAGGAGTCTGGGCAGTAGTTGTGGGGGTGCTGGCCGGCTTGGTGGTAGTGGGGCTGCTTCCACCGCCAGTGCCTGGCAGACACCTGTGAGAAGCTCAGTATGTAGTCGCTTGTGCAATATATTGTTACGTACTGGCTGTACCAGTCGTTTGAGTAGACGCAAGTGCTGCCAGCGTCACAAACAGTGGAGCCTGTAGCAACAGAGGTGAGTTAACTTGTAGTAGACATTTATTATATAATCACGTACCAGAATAGCCAATACCACCACCTAAAAGGTTTCAGACGGGCAGTTTTAGTACACTTCATTAAGAAATCAAAATTAGTAAAGTAACCCACATTGTCCATAGACGGCAACAGCAGAAGCCTGCTGAACAGCAACAGCGAGGGAAACGAGTGCGAGGAGTTTGTTCATGGTGCTCAGATTTATCGCGGGGCGAGGATGAGGATTCCAGATGCAACTCGCCCCTTAAATATTCTTTACATTTGATGTAAGGGGTGCAGAACAGCCAATAGATTAGCGACTGGGTCATGGTAACCTGGAATAGGACCGTACACCCCTGTCCGTTCCGCTACCCAGGTGACCGACAACCTTGCTCAGGTGTTGTTTGGAGTGACCGAAGTTCTCGCGAGTACGTCCAACATGGCGCGTGATGTTTTTGGGATGACAACCGAGAGATGGTACTCAAACAATGTCCCAAATAGTTCCGAGGCCATACCGACGTGGTCTCCATCGCTGGGGCACTGAGCAACGGAGAATATTCGTTCCGCGACTTCCTCGGATTGCAGAAAGTGATTAGAAGGAAGTCCTGACTAGTCTCATGTCCGAATGCTACGCTGTAGAGAAGGCTTAGAAGCATTCTGTAGAGTTGGGTTTATCGTGCCTGCGTTGTCAGATGATATTTGGGAAGAGGTAAGAATGCGTGACGGTTTGGCCACGAGCGGCCTGGAGTGTAGCTTCCCAGCGGCCCGGCCCCCGAGGAAAAACGAGACGGATCAAGCGCTTCAAGGTTCTAGCACCAGTGTCAGATTCGCAGCCTTGAGCAGACTGCCTTCTATTTAATATGGATAAACCTTAGACTCTCACAAAGAAGTATCCACACGCTCAGTTGTTAAGTAAGTTTATGACCAGCCTATTGGCAGTCTAAGATCGTGCAAGCCTTTAAATGATGTGCCTGACGCTGCCCAGGCCTCAATTCAAATATCCTATAACCTTCGGTGGTATAAGCAGTATGATTTTTCCGATAACAGCCGAACGCGTCTTAATGCAGGACGATTTTTGAGTTTTCTCTCCTTCATTTCTCCACTGTTTTTCTTCCGGTTTTCTTCTAGCCCTTGCAGGAGCTATTGCCCATAGTTTGACAAAAGAAAGGGGAAGCAGAGAAG
This sequence comes from Waitea zeae, assembly GCA_037855215.1. Lineage (NCBI taxonomy): Eukaryota > Fungi > Basidiomycota > Agaricomycetes > Corticiales > Corticiaceae > Waitea > Waitea zeae. Next base: position 6,341 of record JAZHGK010006189.1, on the reverse strand, counting down.
GACGCGGGAGAACAAAGAGGGCAATAAGTGACCTGCATTAAGACGTGTTCGACCATAGTTGAAACAGAGAGTAACATCGGCCTTGTGTGCCGCTAAGAAATCAACCTGGTGGGCTCTGATAATTCAGTAGGCTCAATTGTGAAGGTCTTGTCTATAAAATGTTAGAAAAGAACGGAAAGATATGAATACAATCGATGCCATTGAGCCAGTTCATCAATAACAAAGCAAATAGAATCACGTTCATCACTAAATCCAAAAACCCTGCAGATCACATTATCCGGTAAAACCAACAATCTTGCTCATAGGCCGTAGGCGCATGACAGGGCGCTGAGGGACCACTTTTTCATTGTCATCGCTTTCTTCGTCGTCATCGCTGTCATCCGTTCGCCGTTTCCGACCAATGACACTGAAATGTCGTGAGTTGACGAGTTTTGGATTTTTGTTTCTCGTAGGAGATGAAGCTGCTTCAACGGGAGGGGGCTCTAGCTGTCGTGCGCATCCAACAAGAGCGTCCACAAGTTCGGCATCGAGAGAAACATCGAAAAGGTCCAGAACATATCTTCGTACGGGGAGACGATACCTCTGTGTAGATATGAGGTGAAGTGCGCGATAGAACATGGTCGGAGAGGAAAAAACAGAGCGGAACTCTGGTCGACTTTTCATTCTATGGAAGTTTTTATGTTAACATGATGAATAAACGAGCAGAAGCGACCTACTTTGCGAGTGAACGCGAAGCCGTGTTTGCGATGACTGCATTAGATAGGTTGTAGATTGCGGTCATGACTTCGAGTTCGATGTCGTTTGTTGGTGGGAGAAGCCGGTTGTCTCCTTCAATTGACTGAGCCACCCATGGTACAATCTCAAAACAAAAGATGTCATTCAGAAGCGGTATGGGATTTAGTTGTGAGCTCACCGATAAGAATTTGTCTAGAGCAGTTGGTATCACTATTCCTGTAGGTAGGCCGAGAGGAGAAAGTGTTGCTTCCCAGCCGTAGTCAACAAGCACTTCCGCTCCAAGAGGGGTAGATGATATAAGGCCAAGAATGAAGTAACAGGTACTGTTGATATCAGTAATGAAGTCCCAAGGTCACATACCGGCCTGTCTAACTTACCCCCTGATGGATAAAATAGGCGATTTTTCTGCGATTTCAAGAATGTTGGGAATGATATCTTCGTCCTCTAAAAAAGGGAGACCTCCTTCAGTAGCACCTATGTTCCCCTATGAAAGATATGAGCAGTGGGCTTGATGACGCTAAGTACAGTTTTTGCTGACAATTGCCCAAAGCACGCTTTTGAGACGCATAATAACGTCGCCATCATCGGTTTCCAGACCGTGGCGACGTATTACTGCAGCAAACTCGGCAAAATGCCCCTTCTCTTGTAGAACTGCAGCTCCAAGCTCGGTCTTGACCATCTCGCCGTAAAAATGTGGCGGTGCAGCGCCGTCAAATGTACTAGAAGACAATCATAATTGTTATTTCTGTCAGCCAGGAGATAACAGAGGACATTTCTCCTACAGGATGTCCTCTCCCGGGTCTGGTATCGAGAAGCCGAAAGCCTGAGCAAGGAAAACTTCCACTTGCACTACATAAGCAATATTGCGTTCCTGGGGAAATGAAATTAGCCTTTCAAGCGTCATCATAAACATCTAACACACGTGGAACCACATGTCGATCTCAGTGTCAATATATCCTGCGTCTCGGAGGTAGCGAAAGCCCACTTGAGTTGACATGGCTCTAAAGAAGAACCATAAATCAATACAGGCTGTTTTCGTAAACATTTGAAGACATACTTGAGAAGTAAAGGATGAGCCAACTCGCCCAGGTGCTCAAACGTTGGTTGCATTTCCATGACCACTTGTAACACCTGAAGGTCTTCGCACGCCTCCTCCATATAACGGACTGCCGCCTGACATACATCCATTGCTGGATCGTACAGCTGAGTAATAAGCAAGCGTAGGGTCCAAGCCTTAGGTGTTTGGCTGTGGCGAATGAGGCCCCCAAGATGATCGGTCGCATATAGGCGAATGTGCTGAGGCACAGTGAACAAAAAATCGAGAGAACGAAATGGATAAATCACCTTGTAATGAGACGTGAGGGCTTTGGAGAGTACAATACGTGGGTGACCATCTCTGTAAAAAATCAATATGGATTTGCGATAATACCATAAAGACATACATTGAATAATCCAAATTCTCAATGATCAGAGCCATAAGATCTTCACGGCTTCGAAGTTCCATTAAGTGGTAGAATGCTGTGAAAACCTTATGCTTCTCAAGAATTCTGTGGACACCAACTTGAGCTTTGACGCAATATTATGTTAAAATTATACAGCTCCCACACTCCTTAACTGGGGACCTGGCTCCACACATGTCTATTGGGCGCCCGGTTAAGGAATATGGGAGCTGTATAGAAGTACTTACTCGATTCCTTCCTTAGTCTTGCTTAGTACGCCAAGCATTTCTATATAGCTATACGTTAGTGTTTCTTGAACTCGGCGCTTTGAGAACAACGGGTCGGTCGGGGCATGTGGATTGTACTGAAACGATAGTCAGTGATGAATTTTGTAGTAAAAATATAGCATTACCGGATCAAGCTGAGCGAAACCTCTGACAATTTCACCAACAAAAGGATCCTCATGCATCAAGTAGCGCTGTCCCTCGGCATTGGCAAGCATGGTGCCAATTAGAGACAATCCGAGTTTTACCCACCGAGCATTCCCCTGTAAGTAAACCAGCCCCCTTGTTATCACATACCGTTCACAAGATGAGACAAGGGACCGTTTACCTTTTGAGGCATCTCAGAATAGCGAAAACTGAATGGATGAAAGAAGCCCATCAATCTTCCAATGAACTTAGGAAGTTTGACTGCCTCTTCCATTCTTTTCTGATTCAATAATGGACCTTCAATGATATCTTGAAGTATATCGAAGTTCCACTTTGTATGATCTTTTGTCATCATGACCTAAGTCGTATGTTGTCAATAAGGCTGAGATAGACGGAGAGCACATCAACACACGTTAGTTTCTAGTAAGGTAGCTTGAAAGGTCTTGTCGTCCATTTGTTTTCCCATCTTGATCTTCGCTTGCTCTACCTGACGTTGACCACGGCGAACTGCATCTTCAACCGAGTTGGCCCTTCGGTTACAGCTCAGGTTAAAATGACCCAATTTAAAACCAAAAAACACACCTTGGACGTGTCGTAGGAGTGATCACCAGCGGTGCCATACGGATACGATGTCGATTGAAGCTATCCAGCGCCGAAAGAGCCAAAGTACCGACAATTCGGTGCTCTCCCATCTGTCTATCGGATGCCATATCAAACAACCGTGGTATGGCCTTCGAACATTTAGCTTAGTCTCTACGTAACACAGCTCCAAAGACATCTACGTTTCGTACCTGTACCTTTGCAGCAACTTCAAGAGGAAGAAGTCTGTTAGCAAGGTGAAGAACTTCGGCCATCAGGAGCATGGCTTTTCGTGATAGATTTGTTCCAGCAGTTGTTTCCTCAAGCATAGATGTGATCGCCTAACTTGACCTAAGTGATTGAACAGTGATAAATAAACTATGCTCACCTCGAGTAACTCAGCTTTTATAAAAATTAGAAGCATAAGTGCGATATATTGATCAGTAATGTTCATTGTGTCCAGTATCTTCTGTGTGTTCCCTTCAGGCCTTTTCTCGTAGTTCTGTCCAGACCTGCGATACACTAAATGGATTGATAAATTTGTTGGTAAATTGATTAGCCATGTCACGATGCGTACTAGTAAGGCGCCGGCCATCGATAAACGTTTGGTACCAACTTGGCGTTTTGATGTTGAGAACGTCAAAAAAGAAGTCAAGAACAACCTCCTGTGGGCGAATATTAGTATTGTACAATGCCCCATATATTTTATCATACACGAGTATCCAATGTAGGTATTCTGAGAACGTTTATTATGCTCCGAACTGAAGCCAGATTATCGTAACAGAAATAGATCAAACCTGATGAAATATGAGTTAGTTTGGGTAGACCTACTAACTCCAACACTTACCACTCCAAGTACGTATCATTGTGGTCACTATTCGACAGCATGCTTTCATTTTATCGGCATGTTCGATATCTTTGCCATAGGCATCTGTGATTCCAGAAAGCACAATCTTCATATCGACGTCAAAATCTAAATAGCGAAAGAGAAGCGTGAGTATCTCACCTCGAGCTCTATTCCAGGAGTTAGATACGCCCGTGTTTTAGGGGAGTCGATGATCAACAGGAACGCAGATGCAACCAGTGGTGCCAAGTCCGTATGCCCCTCCACCATGACATGAAGCAGTGTCCTAAAACATCCCGTTCGAGCAACAAGCTCAATGTCCAAAAGAACTAGATGCAATGAGCCACGCATCAATCAAAAACACAAGACGTAAGCGCTTACGAATTTCAGTTAATAACTGAAGACAAATCTTTCTAAAGGGATCATCTGATTGCTCCGCAATTGCAATAATAGCTCGCACGACGCCTTCAGGAAGTCTCACTGTACCAGACCCAGCAGTAGCATTCGGGACTCGGGCTTCTGCACTCAGCTCGATCACAACACGAACCAGCTTGAGAACTTGTTCCTTCTCAGCAGCGTACTTGGCCTCGCGTACCAAAGACCTTTTTGATGAGCGCCAGTGTTAATTACACAGACTACCTTCAAATTGTCTATACACACCGAATCATATACCAATCGAGGTGCTGGTCCCACAATTGGTCTATTGAATTTGTGTCAACTAGCGTGTGTCGAATTAGCCGATAGGCTATTGAGCGAGATTCTTTGGAGGAGCGATCAGATAGCGCAGGAATGGCGCTGTTAAAGTAATAAGCGAATGTGTTATTTTGAGCATTGCCATTGATTCGCACGTTTGGATAATCTCTTTGTTGTTTACTTCGTATCTCACCCGAATGTTTTTTGATAACACGTTCGTCAACTTTACCATAACCTCCATTCTGTTTCGTTCTATTTGCACAGGATTGCTCAATGCAGAATTAGAGGGAGGTGATGCAGAAGGAGGGATACTGGAAGGGGCTTCCGAACGTGCAAGCATGGACAAGGACTGGATATGTGTCAACGCATGTTGTAAAACGGTTCGAAAGTCCTCTGTAAAGAATATAAGCACACTCCCTATATAACTAGTCAGATATACCTCGGTCATCAACATCTTCCTTCGAAACAGCTACAGCCGAAGGTACTTGGCCAGCGAATTTCCTCCGAGAAGCTCCACTGTCGCTTTTTTTACGTCCACTGTTGACAACTGGGCATGACCACCAAGCTGTTAATATAATACAAGTATCTGGCTGGTAGAAGGAACATACGTTGGTCCATCCTTCGAACAATTGCATCTATCTTGGCTCTGGCAGTATCCAGCTCCGTTTCAACCTGCGAGCGCATAGGCTTTATTTTTTTTTTGGTAAGACGCAGTTAGTTTGGAGCAATTTACTAACAACCGCACGTTACTCCGCATCTCTGACACTCGTAGCAGGTTCTCTGCACCCTCTTTGATTCGCCTTGCATGTGTTAGTTCCTCGCCTAGAGCCTTCATCTGGTGGTTCAAATGACAAATCAGAACAGATACATCATACAATGTTTATCTCAGCGTTCCTTCTCTTGAATAGTATCTTCGCTAAGAGAGGAGCTCGCCCCGTTCCCCGAACCGTTGATTGCCGTGAACGACGTAGGTACAGAAGTTGAGCCCCCATTGACTACGGTAAAAGTTTCATCTGTACGATTGCTAGAAGAGTTGGTAGTCGGACCAGTCATAGTATCATTAGAATTTGTTGTATGGTCGAAATAGTACCAATATTCAAGCAGCAGTGGGGTGACGAAATCTCGAAAGGTTCGGCAGGCAATAACACAACCCGTGTAGGAGGCCAAGTCGGAGTGTCGATCCGGTTTTACCACGTGATGCTAATACTTCAGCCTCATCAACCATGAGCATAATTATTGATGATTGACTCCACAAGTCCTACAGCATAAGCCAGCAAATGCTTATATTCTACACCAGATATAAAACGCTGAACTTAGTTTACCTCTGTTTAAAAGCGGTAGGTAGGCACTGCTTTGCATGTAATTAACAATTAGATCAGTGTTCGTTCATGCTAAATTTGAGTACGTGACAAAAAGACATCTCGCCCAACATCAGACACAGTAGGCACGAGTGAGTATTTTCGAGCAAATACTGGAAAAATATACGTAATGTATTATCAGAAAAATACTAATGGCAAATACTTAGAGTATATTCACGTCAACTAAATTGAAATGACGGTATTTATCAGAAACTACCAATAGTGTTACCAATGAGTATTTGCCCAAAAATACATTCCGTTT